>JAQPPZ010009665.1:0-26627 GCA_028583015.1 Wollemia nobilis | reverse complement strand
TTACATTCGGTGGAATGTAGTAAATTAATCAGTAAGAAACACTCTTTTAATGTGATAAACATGATTAAGGAGAATAAAAATCCTTATTGGACCATCTCAAACCTTTTATTGAAAGTGAGAAGAATTATTTAGAACTTAGAAGAAGTTCAATTTAATCACTGCTTCAGAGAAGGTAATAAAGCATCATATTTTCTTGGAAACCAAGGCATTTTGTAGCAAGATCTAAACATTTGGAGGGATAATTTCCCAACTAATCTCAGAATCCTATACAATGATTTTAGACAAAGTCTGATGCCCACACAGAATTAGTAGGTGAGGTTTCTAGATCCTTCCCCTTTGGATTCTAGCTTTTGATTTTTCAAATCTGTTAACCTACCAAAATTTGAATTCAAATTTCATCCTGGAGAGTGCCAATCCATCTAGCTCTAATCAGTTGGGAATATGGAGCATATCTATCCAAGATATGAAGGGGTATTAGTGGATTTTTTTAAGCACCTTCGAGGGTTAATTTTGAAAAAGGGAAGGTGGTGTAATGATATTAATTATACTAGATGACCCACTATATCCATGGTTATTAGCCTTGATTCGTGCTTTATTAGTTGGCCCAGTAGTAAGGCCCTAGATTTTTGTAAGGAGGATTACATCCATATGAAGATATTTATCTTCTATCAAGTCATGAGGTATTATGGAGTAAGGATGATGTGGCAGATTGTAATAAACATAAATGCACCTTGGTGGATGTAATGATAGGTCCCTCTTAAGACTTGGTATTTTATGATTCATTTGGGCAACCAGCTGAATTTCTTTCTTGAGTATGATAATATGAGATAGGTCATGAAAATTCCATTAATCAATATTCAAAGTGAAAATTATTTCAACAAGTGCTTCATCTATTGGGAGGACGTCATGGGTATCATAATCCTCCAAATCTAGTATTGGTACCTTTGTGTATTTTTTGTAAATTCTAAATTTACCTTCTTTCCAAAGTTTTTCATAGTTCTAATTGGGTAGGATTTTCTTTGGTTCGAGTTCCACAGAGCGAGCTCATAGATGGGATTTTTTGTTCCATTCATGATCCTAAATTTTTTAGATACCTTAGGCCAAGTGCCCTATCTCCTTTCCTTCCTTCATCGAATGTGGAGTTTAAAGGGCCCCTAAAGTGGTTGGTGGATAGATCAGGGTGTCAAACCTTTTCTTCTTTGCTAGGCATTTATTTCATATATGATGAGGAGGTGTGGGATAGTGGATGTTTATTTATTTTTTAATATTCTTTGTGTGGTGTTAGAGAGAGTGTCATGATGGTTACCCTGATCTTGGAGCCACAATCCCTTATAGTGGATGAGGAGGTTCACAAGATTTTTCAAAATAGGAATATCATTCAATGCCTCTTGAGTTTTAATGGCCACAATAGGTATATGGCTAAACATATGGCATACGCATAGCATGAAGGGGTGGTCAAAGTAAAAACAATGAAGTTTGAAATCAATATTCCTTTAATTGCTAAGGTGATCGGGTTGGTAGTGGATGTGATAATCGAGAGAAGAATTCATTACCAAAAGAGGTTCAAGTTTTCATGGGATATTAACAGGAGCTGATCAAAATCCCAAATGAGTTTAGACATAACTCCCTAAGAGCTCCATGGGATCATGTGGTTCTTGTAATTATACAATACTTTACCCTAGATGATAACCAAGATATACTACGGAGTTATCATTTTATGATTTTGAACCATATCCATCATAATAAAATGACAAATATTCCATTATTCTTATTTCAATATCTGGCTAGGTCAATTTGTAAGGTTAAGAAAGGGATAGCCTCATATTTGGTCCACCAATGATTGCTAAAGATGATCTTCGATCATGTAGTCAAATTGTGTGGCCTAGATGGTGATAGTATTCTTAATTCTTAATTAGAGTCCAAGCCCCAACCGTTGATTACCTAACCTCTTCTATTTTTTGGGTCATATGCTTTGAACCAATAAGCCATTGAAGCTACTCCCCTGGTGGTACAACCGAGGGATGGGTGGAAACCATGTCTAGAGGATTGAGAGGTAGTGAGGAAGGAATGAGGAGATATAAATGTCTTATCATAAATTTAGTAGATAAAGGGAAGGCTTCGATGATGGATGATGATTCAGATTCCAAGGATTATGTGCAGCCACTCAAGAAGCCAAAATTAACTCTAAGAGCTAGCAATGTTAGAAAGAATCAGAATCCTAGTTTCCATACAGGAACTTTAAACCCAAACTCTCTTAATGTGATGATGATGAAATTGTAGTGTTGTATGATTGATTCCATGCAGATGATAATTTCTTGCATTGAGGAGGTTATGCATATCATTTTATATGTTTTTTTAATTTTAGTGCAAAATATAATCATTGGACCTTGAAAATTTTGAAACCAAAATACTTTAAACAACATATTTTCTAGGAGTATGATGATTTAGCATGTGTGAGGTGGACAAAAGGTAAATGAAATAGGTGTCAAGGAGAATATGTATAGGAAGTGTGTGTGGCACATCATCTATGTGTGTAAAAATATTTGAAATAACCTTAGAAAAATAAAAATTATTAGTTGCACTACTAGATTGAATAAAATAGACTAGATGAGGCTTATTAGAACTAAGTATTTTAAGAGAAGTAACAAGAACAAGGAGAATTGAAAAGCATGTCGTAGCAAAAGGAAAGAAAAATAACAATAAGAATTATTACTAAAAACTATAAATAAAAGAATGGTAAGTGTATGTGTCATACAAGGTACCGTTTCTAGCCAATATGTCATATACATTCTCCATTTGTATAAGGAATATAAAAAATGAGTGATTAAAGTATGAGTTTCCTTCCCCAAGAGGGTTTTCCATACCATAAATCATTATATACTTATTTTTTCAATGAGTTAAATCAATAGATAATTATTATTTTTTGAGTAGGTTAAAAATTTGGTGGCACATCAAGGGCCATCCTCTCGATGAATTGAAATTGGGTCTCTGCTAGGATAACCAAATTTCTTTTGCCATTGTAGTGTACCTATTGGGACTATAAAAAATATTAAATTTTATTATTAGGGTGAAAATGGATTTTAGGATCCCCAAAATTGTACATCAAGCTATGTAATATATTACAATATGTTGCAATAGCCTTACAAAATACTATCATCCACTTACTACTATAGTTGAACCTTAGAATATCGTATATCAACAAAACTTCCAAAACATGATAGATTAGTAGACCACTTCCAAAACATAAACTTAAAAAAAAATTGTAGCTACCACCTAATCATAACAAAAATAATAGTCTAGAACCATTGGGGGTATTACAGAGTTTATAGTTGATGGAGATTTTGATTATTTTTCTTCTCTAGCATAAGTTCTTCCTCCTTTAGACTAGCAAGATCTGAGAATACATTTTTTCACTTCAATATCCTGAGGTAATATCTAGTTGTAACAAAGATACAAGCTTACTATAGTGATAAGGGCTTTGGCCTCTCTTTTGTGAGGTCTAAGGTTCAAACCCAACTCAATACAAGGGGACTGATACCCATCATAAAAATCCATATTTTTAACATAAATTTTAAGTCTTGATACAAATACTGCAATGGAAAAGTTTTGGGCTCTCTTAATGGAGATCCAATTTCAATGCATGGTAAGGGTGGCCCCTAATATGGCCCCTCTTTTCAACCTCTTCAAAATATATCTAGTTGTAACACATTTTTTATGATCTTCATTTTTAGAAAATTGCCTATCTTTGATTGCTTCATAATTACCTTAAATAATGCTCTCTAAGGTGCTAATATGTTTCATGGAATTGATTGGTTGGTCTCTAGTAACCACTTGGATTTTATCATTGATTTGATTGAAACTCTACTTTAGTAGTTGAGTCTTTTGTTGCTTGCTTGATTCCTATTGGACAATTGGCACAACTAGAGTATGAAAATTTTCCTTGTGAACAAGGATGTTTGAAGGTTTAGGATCATTTGTGTGTAGGGCCTTTTCCTACACCAAGGAGAAATTAGAGTATAATCATATGACCAAGAATCTCTTCTTCAAGTGGTCATATTGGTGATAGCCATAACATCTCAAGGAGAAGTTTTCATATTCAGTATTTTGGATCCATTCCAATTTGTTTGAGAAGATAGTGTAGAAACAAAAACAACACCAATTCGATTATGTGACGACAAGCACTGATCGAATTGAAATACATAGCCCCTAGGGCAGCCCCCAGTGGTTAAACAGTGGTCCTAACCACTCCCACAATAGTTTAGAAGTTCAAAGGTCAATTTGGCACCTCTTTAGCACTTTGCTCCCTACTCTTCCCACCCAGGGATGATTACAAATGGGTACTCATCCCACCCTAGGACGATTATCAGCATTCTTCCCAGGGTCGAACGATTAGCAGGTTTGACTGGAAAAAAGTCAAACCTCGATAGGTCCGCCACTTAACTGCACCTTTAGGGCATGCAATTGCAAGTAACGACTTCAAATCAAGGATAGGGACTTTATTCAAGCATGCCTTGATCATGGAGGCCTCATGTAAAAAGACTCTAAATCAGGGAATACTATTTTCTCCTAAAATAGGGCAAGCAACTCAAGTGGTGCCCTTGCATGCGCATTCAAAGAGAGAGACCCTAGGTATATAAATTGGTGAGTTTTCTCACCCCAAAATGGAGGACAGAAAATATCATTCAGAGCAACAAAGTTCTGCCAAATCAAACCCTTACCCTCATTGTGCTTTTACATCCTTGATCTCTCTTTTGGAAGGGAGGTTATTGGGTTATTATTGGAAGCACAATCCGGACCTAAACCCAAAAATTTGGCCATAATATCCCACAAAATTTGTTGACACAACCCCATAAGAGGTTTTGGACCTATACCAAGTGGATTGGTGTTGAAACCAGGTCCCAGACGATGGGCGTCCTGCCCCCGGGTGCCCCCCGCACTATCGTAGTTCTAATTGCCCCACCCCAGAATGATTAGAAATATATGGTAGATTTGCATGATTTTTATTTTGCATTTGATTCTAGGTTACTTACATATGTTGTCATTAAAATTTCTTGTGATTCTGACAAGTTTTGATCATTCTTTTGTTATTTCCTGCTTTCACTAACATGCAGGGAGCATCATCATATTTTGGGTGATAGAGGCCAAATTGGACAAATCTGACCATCTGGGTCATCTCAAAATACACCATTTTACCTAAAACCAACTTTAAAAGTGATTTAGAGGCCTCTAGACTAGACATTTAGGAGGTGGATTTTGGATAGGTTATGACAGTCCTAATTGTCCCACCCTGGAGCGATTAGAAATCTGTGCAATATTTTTGGACTGTTCTTTTTTTAGTGGCTTCCTAGTAATGTTTTATTGCTTCTATAAAATTTCTAGCTCATTCTGATATGTTTTAGTTATCGTTTTAATCATTTTATGCATGCATTGACCGCAGGCCTTGGGGATATCATGTTTGTCTCCATCCGTAGGTGCTACTAATCCTTTTATGTTTCTCTGAATGCAGGATCTTGACACCAGAGGGGTAGAAAGGAACCATATACATATTCATGCAAGCGGTGGCAACATTTGGTCTACCCATTTTACATGTGGGCACACGGAAGAAAGCGTATCAATCCGTGGTGTAATAGAGCTCTACTTAATGCTCCTAGTCCCAAAAAGGTAGGAGACGTATTGTAACCCAATTTTAAAGAGAATTAATAAAAAGGGCTGTACTAAAAATTTTATTTCTATCTTGTTTCAATTCGTTGATGTTTCTCTCCTTTCATGCATTTCAATTCGTAGGACTTAGCGTTAAGTTTTGCTTTGGCATACATCGCACTTGGAATTTTTGTTTTGTTTCTATATCCTCGTGCTTTTAGTGGTGATCATAGTGGGACCACTATCCCTTGATTTTAAGATCAAAATTTTGATCAAAAGTTATGTGTTTTTGCTTACATATATCAATCTTTCAAGCACTGGACTGCTGCTCGTTCTACCTTGTGGCGAATACAGAGCTAGAATTCATGCCACCCTGGGACGAATAGGAATTCGTCTCACCCTATGATGAATACAGATCTATTATTCGTACCACTCTAGGATTATTAGCTCTCTGTGCAATTTCAAACTAGAAACTCAGAGGCATTAAATTTGGGTAGAGAAGAGGTAGGGGTTCTGAGCATCCTCTATCATTTTCTATTTTTTGTCTCTATCATTTCATATTTCTTTTCTTGCATAGGAAAGTTTATTGCATGATTTCTTTCTTTTCACAAGTAAAAATAAACCCACACACCATGTGGTAATTTGAACAGCAAGGCATTGGTCATGAAACCCCAACCCTTGATCAAGACCAACGGTGAATTTCATCACCACCTTGGCTTGAAATATTTCATACATAACCTTGATCGCTACAATTTCTAGACATAAATCCTGACAAAAGCTGACCAAGTGTAGCTAGGGTGATTCCCAGTGCATGAGGATAAGTCTTCTATGGTAGGTGTCATAAACAAAGCGATTCCCCTTTTGTACCACTTATGTTCCACGTACTGTTATACTCTCACGTACCTATAGTCTCCCTCACGTAAGGGCGGGTATATAGAGAGGTTCGGTATAACGGCCTGGCAGTGGTATATTGAAGGGGTGACCATTTTAGGAGATATAAGAGCCCTCATATTGCATATACAAACAAAAATTTCTTTACAAGGTTTTCAAAGTAAACATCAAAACACACTGAACCAGATTTAGGGCACACTTTTAATCCATAAACAAGATAATCATTGCTTTGATTGTGTGTTTTCGTTTGTTTAGTGTAGCATAAAAAATCATAAAGAAGATACAAGCATACACATATTTAGAAAACATCACCATGGTGTACACTTGTAGCTAAGCCCAATCACGGGTAGAAGCTGCGAAAAGTGTACAAAGGGGGACAAGTCACCTCCGATATAGTCCCAAGGACTTGGTCATACTGCCTTGGCGGCCTGACCCGCAAGATAGTCCATATCATGCCATTATAGAATGGGACTATGGAGGCACCCCTTTGAGGGGTACTCCCACTCAGCGTAGACCATTTCAGGAGGAGACCATACATGTGGCACTCAACATAGATGGGAGGGCTCCCTTAGATGCTCGTTATGAGTGGCCACCATGTGATGAAGCGCTAGAGCCACATAGGTTCTAGAAGGAGGGGCCACATGATTACGTCATCCCTCATTTACCCCTTATTACTGTTAAAAACAATAGGCCAAATCTAGAGCACAAGGCTCTTTAGACAGGGCAAGCCAATTTTTCTCGCCCTTTCAAACATACGAAAGGGAGTACGAGGAAGACCACTACATTCCTCAAGAGCAATACACTACATGGGAGCAATGCGCCTCCATGCCTACTATGTATCAAGATCACCCACTGAGGCCCGAACCTCAGGTAAATTCCACTAACCTCGATAGAGGAAAGCGACCCATAGAGATATAAAATCACCATGACTGAGATAGACATGTAGGAGAGGCATCTAGGCATTCTAAACACAAGACGACGAAACAAATTGAATTGGCATTTGCCAAACATGCCACCCACCAAGCATAAATCATGTAGCTCAGGCAATACCAACAATAGTTAGATCATCTGTACTGCCTTAGCAAAGAGTGCATTCAGTGTCAAACATACGAGTTGCTCCAGAATACTATGCCTGAGAGGGTCCCAACCCATCATGTGCATAAGATAGAATTGTATGAGAGGCATAACCCCTTGGTGCGAGACAGGTCTCTACGACCTTATAAAATATTGCCTCCAAGACCTCCTAGACCTGAGTGGGAGGCCACTCCCAGAAACAACGATGGGCACCCTCCACGGGCACCCACCCATGTTTATAGGTCTCACCCAAGAACTCCTTAAGAAGCCTATGAGGAGTATGAGCAAGAAGAAGAGCGGGCTAAAATGCCCTACCAAGGCAGGGGGGATGCTATTTGGATACCCCTCCATAGGCATCAAGTTCCCTGTAACCCACAATAGGAACAAACCAAGGAGGAAGAGATCAAATCCTTTGATGCATATAAAGTGCTACTAGAGCACTTAGATTCTATGGAGACCAAGACTTCTAGGCCTCAAAAGCCCACTTTACACCAGCTCTGCAGTCACCCTGTGCATCCATCAGTGCCAGCACCCCCATACCCTGAACACTTTAAACTGCCCCAGTTGGCACTCTTTAGAGGGGAGGAGGATGCCCAAGAGCACGTGACTAGATTACTGAGCCAATGCTTTGGAATTCAGGACAATGATGCTTTGTTGTTAAGAACATTTATAACCACGTTCGTAGGTCCTACCTCAGATTGGTTCACTCAGTTGCCAAAACATAGCATCAGTAACTTGGATCAACTAGTGGACGTGTTCCTTGAACGCTTCGCCTTCAACACCAAGAAGGCTTCACTAAATGATCTAGCTAGCCTCAAGAAGTATGAGGAAGAAACCATGGTGGCCTATGGAAATCTATGGAGGACATTGCTTTCAAAGTTGTCCTACCTCCCTCCTATGGCCGACCTTACCCAAATGTTCTCATAGAGCTATTTGAGATCAATTTATGTGCTATTGCAGATGCAAAAATATGCCACTTTAGAGGAATCTCTGGCACAATCCAGAATCATTGAGGAGATAAATATTTAGGATGGTGAGATTGCCAAGCCAAAGAAGAAAGAATGGTCTAAAAACAGCAAGACAGGGACCACGCAACAAAAACCCGTTGTGGTCAATCAGGTTGTTATCAACATGCCTAAGCCTGCACAAGCAATGTAGCCCCCAAAGGCTAACTATCAGGCGGTTCCTATTGACACTTATGAAAGAGAAAATCATTGGCAAGAGAAAAATTAGTAGTGTCACCCTAGGCGATAGTTCACACCCTTCATAGAGTCCAAAGACTCCTTGTTTGACCGTTTGTCCGTGGTAAACTTGATACACCTGCCATAAAGTCGGCCCATAGATCCCAACGCACCAAAACCTAAGGGCTATAGGGAAGACTTGTACTATAGATTTCATATGTAGAAAGGACATGAACTTTATGCATGTTGGAAATTCAAGAGCTTCGTGCAAGACCTAATAGACAACAAGACGATGGTGTTGGACAACCCCGTAGCACCAAAAAACCAATAGATGGGAGTCTTCAAATACCCCTTGCCTGCCCATGATATTTAGGCAAAGACCCTCCAAGTCAATGAGGTGACATAGAACTACCCCATGCAGGGGTATGTAGGGATGATAAGCATAGTGACTAGGAACAAGAGTTACCCAAGCATAACTACCCCCACAGAGGCTATAGGAGAGGTTACGTCAATGTCACAACCTCAACAACACCCTATGCAACGTCCCTTGCCTAGACCAGTGGCCACAATTCAAACTAGACTTACCCAAAGTTTAAGGACCACGTCGGCTAGGCTCTCCATCTATGAGCTCATTCAACAATCATCGCCCCATCGGGAGGCTCTAATGGAGATATTAAAAACCATCGAGCTACAACCCCACAAAGCAAACTCTTTCAACAAATTTATGGGACATATAAAATAATGTATAAAACCAGTCATCTCCTTTAAAGAAGATGAACTGAAATCAGTGATTGGTGATGTGGTGGATCCACCCCTACACGTCATTGCATGGGTCAACGATATTTCGTATAAGAGGGTGTTGGTGGACACTGGCTTGTCCAGTAATATCATTACAACAGTGGAATTGAAACATCTAAAGTTGCCAGTTTCTCAAATCGTGGCCTCCACCTACACTCTATGAGCATTCAATGATGCAATATGCTCGAAAGTTGGCACAATTGTCCTACCCATCCAAGTGGTACAAAAGACTATTCCTACATTGTGCCACATCTTGGAGGGTGAGATGGCTTATAACATTTTGCTGGGCCGACCATGGATCAGGGACATGAAGTGTGTCCCTTCGATATCTCACCAATTCCTAAAGTACACATTCGAAGGATAGGTGCATGTGGTCCCAGTAGATTTAGAGCCCTTCAAGTATTGCAATACGATGCAATTGATGTTGTAGTTGACCCTTCCATCAACACATTTGGATTTTTAGTTGAATCCATCTAACCAGGGTCTGATTCTACATGCATCCCCATCGTTAGGTCCATCAAATCACCAGTCGGGTCCATCTTCATCATCTGGTCCTTCACCAACAATGCCACCTACGGTGGCCACACCAAAGGACAAGGGGAAGAAACCCCTAGAAGATGCACCACCATCAGTCTCAACCATATCTATCGAAGAGATGCCTAGCTAAATGGAAGTCAAGACACCTAGTTCACCCTAAATGGAGTGGAACCCAAAAGAAATTCCATTCCATCCCCCTCCACTGCCAATGATCACCGTTGAGATGGCCAATACGGGCCTGGGGGAGTATCTGGTGTGGAACATTGTAGCAACACCCAAACTTGAGTCCATGTAGGACATGGGTAGACCTCGCCTCCCCATAGGCACTGTGGTTCCTTTAGGCTACCCACCAAATCAGACAAACTTTATTTATGGGGGCCTCGATAATGGAATTGAACCTTACATGCAAGAAGAAGATGAAGAACCCTTTTCTGAGGATGTCAACTATTTGTCCAACCCAGAATTTGCATTGAGATATCTTGGCCAATGTAATTGGAATGGATATGGGTTGTGCAGGTATGAGCAAGGAGTGCACATTCTTTGCCAACAAAGATATCATATGCCATACGACAAGTCAAGAGTAGGGTTCAACCACCCCTTGCCCCTAGACATCTTGGTAGAGAAAATGCAATGCCTAGGGATAGGAAACAAGGATGGGTTGGCATTAGATCCAAATTCCAATCCTAACAAAACATACACATTGGGGGATTATCTCCCATTGTTAACAACAAACCTTGTTGACCTTAACAACCCTTCCCCTTCGATCGAGAAAGGAGAAAGTTCGAGGACTCACCTATAAGAGGGATATAGACAAAGCCAAGAAGGGTCTTCAGAAGACGAGTCAGAGTATGAGGTAGCACCTTGGGATCCTTTCGAGTCTGATAGCAATCATTCACAAGTAACCCCCATAGTTGATTATCAAGAGAGCTTCCTTAAAATATTCCCTTTGGATGCTCCAATTGAGCAAGTGCCACCTAAATAGAATCAGGTCCCCCCGTAGAGAGCGGAACAACCCCGATGGGACCACATTAATTTTCTTGAGCAGGATGAGCCTCACATGTCGCAAATAGTTTTCGAAGCCAATGAGGGCCTATGGATCTCTAATAGCAATTATGAAGATGAGACTGATATGGCATATCTCAATCATATGCGACAACAGCAATACCCCATGGACATTGATGACATGTTTGAATAGCTACACATAGGGCCAAGGCATAGGTGGCACCTAAACTAGGCGTAGTTGGACAAACTATTGCACCCACCACTTCAGTTATATAGAGATCACCTTCCACCTAAAGACCCTATAGAGCCATCAGTGTCGAGGGTAGACCCTGTCCTCCTATTCACATATAGGGCCGATCCATTCATGCCAATACCTCCAAAGCCAGATCCGAAGCATAAAGATCACCAAGGATGTCATAGTCACCGCACCTGTGGTAATGGATACCAAAATCATTTCATCAACATGATCTCCATTGACTTAATCACCCCCATCCATAATCCAACTGACCCAACACGGTCATTGCATGTAGACCTAGATGTTATAGACTGGGATCACGCTGACACACCACCATCCCCATCAGAGTACTGGCCTGACGGTGGGGTGTTCCATTTCACCCTAGGATAGACTCAGAATGCCTTCCATGCTGAAGAGGAACCCGAAATTCCAAACGTAGATCTAAATTTAGCAAATAATATCCACCTGATCCCAACTCCACACAAGTTGGAGGACGGGTCCCACATGTTAGTTGAACAGACAACTGACATAGACATTAGATTTGATCCAATGAATTCGCAAATCATCAAGCTGGGGGTAAGTCTATCCCCCGAAGAGCAAGCCGACTACATTGCCCTTCTCAAAAAGAAGAAGGAGATTTTTGCATGGTCCTACAAAGACATGTTGGGGCTAGACCCGCAGCTAGTCATGCATAATCTAATGCTTGATCCGACAATCAAGCCAATTAAGAAAAAACTACATAAGATGCACCCAACAGTGGCCTTAATTGTCAAAGATGAATTGCAAAAGTTGTTGGATGCATAGTTTGTCATCTATGTGGATTACCCACCATGGCTATCCAACATGGTACCCATCAAGAAGCCTGACGGGAGGATTCGCATATGCACTAATTTTTGAGATCTAAACAAAGTGAGTCCCAAGGATGATTTCCCATTGCCTAGCATTGATGCATTGGTAGATGCTACAGTGGGACACGAAATGCTTTCCCTCATGGATGGCTTCTAAGGATACAATCAGATTCATATAAATCTCGAGGATCGACTAAAAATGGTGTTCACAATGTCTTGGGGGACATTTTGTTATAAGGTCATGCCCTTTGGCCTTAAAAATGCTGGCGCCACCTACCAATGTGCAATGACATACATATTCCATGATCACATGCATAAAACTATGGAAGATTACATGGATGATTTTTTGGCCAAATCTTTGTTGCGACCAGATCATCTCGATGACTTAAGCAAGATACTCGATTGCCTCATTGAGCATAAAGTCAGACTAAACCCCAAGAAGTGCGTATTTGGTGTCACATCTAGAAAAATCTTGGGTTTCATAGTCTCAAAATGAGGCATTGAGGTGGATCCAAACAAAGTCAAGGCAATCCTTGAAATGCTTCCTCCAACTACCATCAAGCAGCTCAAAAGCTTGCAGGGAAAGGTCACATCAATCAAGCACTTCATAGCACAGTTAACTGACAAGTGCTGACCCATGAATAAATTATTGCACAAGGGGGTAGCATTTCACTGGGATGATGTGTTCCAGTCATCATTTGATGACATCAAACAATACTTGGCTTCTCCACCAGTATTAGCACCACCTAGACCAGGAGTGTCATTCTACTTATACATCTCAGCTACTGAGGTGGCACTGGGCACTATGCTATCCTAGAAAAATGAGCTACACAAAGAACAGGCTACTTACTATCTTAGTCGCACCCTGGTCAGTTATGAACTTAACTATGCATACGTTGAAAAGCTATGCTTGGTAGTGGTATTTGCTACCAAAAATCTACACCACTACATGCTAAGAAATACGATGTATGTTGTGTCTAAGGAGAATTCATTGTGATACATAATGAGTCGTACTTATCATAGTAGCCACATGGAAAAATGGATCATGTTGTTGACAAATTTTGACATCAAATTCATTGGACAGAAGTCCATCAAAGGTCAAGTCATCGTCGATAAACTAGCAAAGGCTTCTCTCGAAGATGATCAACCTCTGATCATAGAGCTGTCAAATGATGGGGTCTTCCATGTCTCAGAATCACTAGATTATGATGTGCCTGAGTCACAGGCCAACATAACCCTATTATTCGATGGTTCTAAATGTGAGCAAGGGAGTGGTGCGGGAATTGTATTCTTTACACCGCAAGGGGCTCCAATGCCTCTATCATTTAAATTAGATTTCCTATGCACCAATAATAATGTCGAATACGAAGCCTTGCTCATAGGTCTTCAAATAGCATTCACCATGAACATAAAATGTTTAAACATATTTGGTGATTCACTGTTAATTGTCAACCAAGTAAAAGGGGTATTCCAATACAAATGCCCAGTTCTATAGGCCTACAAAGACCTTATGGATAAATTCCTGGAATAGCTTGAATAGTACGACATAAAGGCACTCCATCGATCATCAAATCATTTTGCGAATACTATGGCCTCCTTAGGGTCACTAATCACACAAGACCCTTCTGGTGAGATGACAACTATTCAGGTCAAAACATTATTGCAGTCCATGATGGAGCATGCAAGATATGATCTAACGCCAGGAATCCACCTGATCCAGATTGAACCATCTCAAGATAAGTTCTCTCAAATCTGTGATAGTCTGAATCACGCCAACTAGGGGTCCTTGTTCTCCCTGATCCCTCTTAATAGCAACACAACGCTATTCTTACAAGTTATTTCTCGCTCATATTTTACTAGGGATGAACTACAAGAGGGATTGGCCGTTCATACCATCGAGGTTTCTGATCAGTAGGATTGGTACACACGCATAAGGGATTACCTCAAGTTAGGTAACCTCCCACTTGGAATGACACACATTGCAAAAATATCATTTAAATAGAAAGCGGAAAAACATGTCTTGCTCGAAGACATTTTGTATTGTCGAAGCTATGAAGAAATCCTCCTTTGTTGCTTGGACCAATAGGAGTCCACTTGGGTGATCACCCAAGCACACGATGGTACATGTGATGGCCACTTCAACGGTATGGCCATTGCAAAGCGCATTTTTTGCATGGGCTATTATTGGACATCTTTAGAGCGATATTGTTGTGTGTATGTAAAGAAGTGCATGAAGTGTCAAAATTATGCCAATTTGACACACGTACCTTCTCAGGCCTTGCAACCAATCCAATCGGCTTGGTCGTTTTCATAGTGGGGCTTAGATCTATCGAAAAGATCTCCCCTGTGTCGTCAGGTCATCACACGTTCATCATAACGGCCAAAGAGTACTTCACCAAGTGGGTGAAAGAAATTACGCTTACCTCTATGACTGGAACTTGCATTGCAGAGTTTATTTTACATAACATCATATGTCATTTTGGTATTCCATCTAAGATCATCTCAAAAAATGGGACGTCATTCAAGAATAAAGATGTGTGTGCATTGACAACAAAGTACAAAATTCAGCACATTTTTTCAACACCCTATTATCCACAGGCAAATGGGCAAGCAAAGGCGTCAAACAAAACACTAGTTGCAATCCTTAAAAAGATAGTCACATAAAGTCACAAGGATTGGCACATTCAAATCTGGCTTGCCCTGTGGGCTTATCGCACTAGCATTCGAATGCCCATGGGGGCCACTCCATTTTTGCTAGTGTATGGCTCCGAGGCAGTCATGCCTCTTGAGTTGGAAATCCCTTCCCTGCACATATCAATGCAAGATTTCATCGATGATGAAACTGAACGGTAGGCCCAGTTAGACCAACTTACGTTGCTCGATGAACGACACATAAATGCTCTTGAGCATTTACGTATCTATCAAGAGAGACTTAAGAAAGCATACAACATGAAAGTTCACCTGAGGGAATTTTAGGTTGGTGATTTGGTCTTAAAAGAGAACCAAAAAAATTCTAACTTGTCACCCCATCTAAGGGATAAATTCATGGTGAATTGGTTAGGTTCCTATGTAATTGATAGTAAAATAGGACCTGGAACATACCGACTTGCCTCTCTTGAAGGAATCAAGGAACTGGAACCCTTGAACATCAGTCATTTGAGGCCATTCCACATTTAGAGAGCCATAGCCCAACCTAAAAGCTCCAAGGATTCCTAAAATCGCTTGGTCAAACCAAAAGCTCCAAGGATTCATACAATCGCTTGGTCAAATCAAAAGCTCCAAGGATTCATACAATCGCTTGGTCAAACCAAAAGCTCCAAGGATTCATACAATCACTTGGTCAAACAAAAATCTCCAAGGATTCCTACAATCGCTTGGTCAACCTAAAAATCCCCAAGGATTCTTGCAATCGCTTGGTCAACCTAAAAATGCCCCAAAGGTATCCATAAACCCTTTGGTCAACCCAAAATCTCCAAGGGTTCCCACAATCTCTTGGTCCAAAAAAAATATTCAAAAACAAACAAAAACAAAAGATAATCAAAAATCACAAAAAAAAAAACAATTGCATCTCAATTCCATGCATACTCGTAAAAATAAAAATACAAAAAAAATCGTTGCATTAGGCATCACATACATCCATTGCATATTTGTTGGTCATACATGTCACAAACACCATAGACTGTAATTGCTAGGCAATTCCAACATTTTCCACATTTAATTCATTTTATCAACACATACATCAAGAATAGCACCATCCACATTTTTTAGCATAGTCAGTTTTCTCCTAATGTATTTAGGGTTTTTTGTCATTCAGCTGTCTTTAGATTTCTAGCCAAAAACTGTACAAAGTCAGATAGATTTTTACAAAGGGAGAGTTTTACTTGGATCACGCATCGTTACGTAACATCCCTACATAAGTTAAAACACATAAAATAATTCCCAAGTTGTGTGAATGCAAGAGAAACCTACAAAGTAGTCTAGGGTACCATAGGTGAAAGGTTGGCCTGTTCATCCCCCTGTGCGAATGGTTCAAGAATGCTGAGAATTGACAAAAGGACAAGCTCTTCCACCATCCATCCCCCATAATAACCAATGGTTTTCACCACTATCAATCATATCCCCAAAAACACCTTTGGTCCCCAAAGTCGTAAGGATTCGTACTACATGCCCCTGATAAGGATGGGTAGTCGTCCCCAAGGCCTAAAATATCAATGCCATTCAAAAGCAAAATCCAAAAAATCCATCATCAACGACATCTCCAAAAACATTTTTTCCCCAAAGTCGTAAGGATTCATACTACATGCCCCTGACAAGGATGGGTAGTCATTCCCAAGGCTTAACGGATTAATGCCCTTAAATAATAATATCCTTAATCCCCTTTGATCCCAAAAGTCACAAGGATTCGTACCACACATCCCTGAATAGGATGGGTAGTCATCCCCAAGGCCAAAAGGATCAAGGCCATTCATAAGCCAAAAACATACGAAGCTCAACTTTGCATCCTAAAAAGCAAAATCAAATAATAGTGGTTATCACCACTATTCAAATCCCTTGCTCAAAAAGAGAAAAATAAACAATGATTTTCATCACTATGTATGAGAGCAAGTATCCCAACAAGTTGAGCAACTGAAATATGCTTGAACTTGAATCCCTAGAATTCTCAGCATTCAAAACACCATCTAGGTGATCCTCATTACAGGTTTGGTGGACAACCTACCTGGAAATGGTGGTATCCTAAAACGCATGACGATATGTCTATCACATTATCTTTGCATGTGAGCAGACCAATGTTTGCATGTGGATGAGCAAGCTTATGATACCTTAGATTGTCATGTGGATTAATCTTACTAAATACAAAAACAGAGTTAGTGGAGCTAATTAGGTGATCCTCAGTACATGTTTGGTTGACAGCCTATCTGGCACTGGTGGTATCCTGACAAATACCACATAAAACAACTCAATTGCACACACAGGGATGTGAAATAACTTGGTCAAACTCAAGTCTGATTTATACCTTGTTCAAAAGTCTTGTGAGATAAATGTACAGTCTTGGCTAGTTAGTTAAAACATCTAAATCTCAGAAAACCTTAACTACATTTGTAAAATAACTGGTACATTTCATTACTTACATCACCATAAAAAAATACGAAAAATACCAAAATAAAATTATCACATGCAACGTCATTCCACAAAGCAATCACATCGTACAGAAAGCCAATAAATCCTGGACAGTCTATGGTGCCATTGACAAGTTATCAACAACTCATTTCATTCATTTCATATGCATACATCATATAATTAGAAACATTGCATTCATATTAACACATGCATACATCATCATAAATAAATGTGCATAAACAGGAAAAATAAATCATGACAATTGTATAAACACAAAGAAAAGTCATGTATATATATATCATAAAAATACCCGTAGGCTACAATAAGTCGGTCCTCTGACCTAGCAAAAACAACAACAAAAACTCAAAAACCTCCCAAGCCTAGGGCATCGGCCACCATGATCACATAGGATCAGTGCAACGAGAACTACCCCCCGTGGTGTGGGTCCTAAGGGACCTCTCAAGGTGGCTATTGCTAGCCCTCACATCATGCCCACTAGCGCCCCCATCATCTAGCCATCTACGATGAGATGATTTTGTCTGCTCAGTATCGCTATCTCTCATCCGATGTGAAGACCCACCTCCAGGGAGCTTAGGTAACCGCCCACTGAGGTAGAAAATCTTTGTCTCCAAGTCCATCCAATGTCGAAACCAACCCACCTCCCATCGATGGTATGCAACTACTACATCATCACGCTGTGCCAACTGAGTTCGTAGGAGATCCCTCTCCCGTGCAATATCTATATCCCCATCCCATCGACGGTACATAGAAAATGCATTCTCCCGCTCTACCAACTAAGTCTGCAGGAGATCCCTCTCCTGTAAAGCCTCCCAGAGCTCTACATTCTGCCTCTAAAGTAGCTCCTCCATTCATGCTATTTCAGTGCGATGCCTCACCTCCACACCCTTCGGGATAGCCTGGTGCATAGGCATATCCGGGACTACGAGCTGCTTCGACTCCCATTGCTCTGGGATGTCCTACATATCTAGTTGCTCTAGAATACCAAAATCATCCCCCCCAAAACTATCAACCTCCACCATGTTTGCATCCTCGAGCGAAGCCCCCCAACCCTCTCCCAATGCCTCTACACCCTCACCACCTGCTTATGTCACCTCTACACCCCCTAAAGGCCCCTTGCCTTGCCACCATCGTAATGTCCACCACTGGTCATACTCAGTGATCGCCCCAATGTTGTCCATGTCAGGGACATCGATCACAGGATCTGACTCCTCACCCAATGGCTTGATGATCGTCCAGGCCAAAGTCCTCTTATCGCCCTAACGCTGATAAATCAAGGGCTCATCAGGAAATCCATGGCGCACCCCAAACTGTCACATCACTCAGACATACAGGAAGTACTCCTGCTCGGTCCCATGCCACCCTATTAGCCATCTCCCCCTACACACCCGTCGAAGCCACTCTCCAACCTCGATCCAGGCTAGACAGTCAATGTATGGGTGCCAAAACACATCCCTTGAAGCATGCCGAGCGAAGGCATCAGCATAGTGCCCTACGACACCTACCCACCGCCGACTCTACCCTTGCTCCTCAGACCGTCGCCACAGGGCCGCATACCCTATCTCTTTGTCAACCATCTCTGCCCGAGTGGTCCATGGAAAACCCTATGGCCACTCTATAGCTATGTGTTGCCACCCCCAGCACTACAACAAGTAACTACACCCAATACCCTTTCACCTCTAGCAGTGGACCTCGTACAACTCATCATAAAGTTGTGCCAGAAGCGTCAATACCCATCTCATAATCAAAGTTACCTCCATCGGGAACTCGACCAATCTAAAAATAACCTTCGGTAGGTTCCACGGGAACCTTGCTCCTGATGATTCAAGAAGCAACATGTTGGATATGAGGGTCATCAGTAATGCATGCCTCACCCTCAACATGCCCCTCTCTAGCAACCATCTCACCAAAATCTTGCTAATCAAGCAATCACCCTTCACCCTCTCCACTAGACTATCCACCCCCATCTTCGCCCCATGCCCAAAGCACCATGTCAGCACAGTAGTACGCTGATCACTTGGTATAGTCTGAATCGACAGCCCATCTATCAAAATCCATAGAATTCGATAGATATCCTCTAGCATCACTGTCATCTCCCCTGTTGGGAGATGAAATGTATTAGTCTGGGGATCCCACAAGTTGATCAGAGCTGTCATATAGGCCAGATCCCCCACCACCGGCTCTAGCTGAGTCACCTGCTTGAGCCCAAGGGCATCAAGCCACTCCCAGTCAGCCATAGTTAGTGCATCCCATGCTTCCAAGAAAATTGTAGGCACACGGTATCGGCTCTTCACAACCTGCAAAAGAAAACAAATCAAAAACATTAAAATAGGATAAAAAAAGAAAAAATTGTATAGCACTAAAAAAAATATACAACAATGTATACAAATTGTACAGATAAATACATTTAAAAACAAAAATGTACATCAACAGTTACAACACTTTATAGACAAAAAAATTACAAAATTCCAATCTAGGGTTTTTAACCTTATTTTGCATCCAAAAAAAAAAAAACACACACACACATCACAAACAATTTAACTTCGGGTTTTTTTAACTCTAACATCCAAGTGATAAATAAAAAAAAAAGACAAAGAAAGACAAATTTGTCAGTTCCTAGGGTTTTTAACTCTAAATTCAAACTGATAAATTAAAATCAAGAACAAATTCCAAAAACAAATTTGTCAGTACCTAGGGTTTCTAACTCTAGTTCACACTAATAAATTAAAAACACAAAAAGTTAAAAAAAATAAATTGATCAGTTCCTAAGGTTTTTTAACTCTAGTTCAAAATGGTAAATCAAAACAAAAAACATTAAAACAAATAGTTAACCTAGGGTTTTCATCCTAGTCTACACTGCCAAATACAAAAAAACTAAAACACCAGTTAACCTAGCATTCTCATCCTTGTCTAAATTGAAAAAAACAACATACAAAAATTAACAGTTAACCTAGGGTTTTCATCCTAGTCTAAACTGAAAAAACAAAATACAATAAAACAAACAGTTAACCTAGGGTTTTCATCCTAGTCTAAACTGACAAAAACAACATACAAAAATTAACAGTTACCCTAGGGTTTTCATCCTAGTCTAAACTGACAAAAACAAAATACAACAAAATAAATAGTTAACCTAGGGTTTTCATCCTAGTATAAACTGACAAAAATATAAAAAAAACTAAAATTAACAGTTAACCTAGGGTTTTCATCTTAGTTTAAACTGACAAAAATGCAAAAAAACACAATTACACAGTTAACCTAGGGTTTGACCTTAGTCTAAACTAATAAACAACATCAAACAAATTAAAAACAAAGCAAAGTTTTTTGACCTTCGTTTAAACTAGGGTTTTTTACCTTAGTTTACAAAAAATAAAAATCTAACCTAGGGTTTTTAAATTCTAGTTTAAACTACAAAAAAATAAAACAAAATAACAACTAGGGTTTCTAACTCTAGTTAAACAAAAATCAAAATCTAACCTAGGGTTTTTAAATTCAAGTTTAAACTACAAAAAAATAAAACAAAATAACAACTAGGGTTTCTAACTCTAGTTAAACAAAAATAAAAATTTAACCTAGGGTTTTCATTTTATTGTCACACTAAAAAATACAACACAAAAAAAAAAAAAGTTTTCAGTTTCTAGGGTTTAACATTCGTTTAAAACTGATAAACAACAAACAACAACATAAAAATATTTTTTGCGCTAAGTTTTCAATCTTAGTTTAAATATAGGGTTTTCTTTTTAGCTTAAAAACACAAAAAAAAAAAATCAAACACACACCACACATTTAACTAGGGTTTTCATTTTTAATTTGAAAGACAAAATACAAAATAATAAAAATGAATTACGGTTTAAAAAACTGTAACACAAACCAAAATACAAAGGAGGATCACTTAACGGTCTCGCTTCGGCTCTGCCGCTTGATGATCCGGTCTGTGAACTCATGGTGTCCAAGAAATTTGACAGCGCTCCGCTATGCGAAATTGACCTCCTCCTCACAGCTCTCAAATGCCAGGAAAAACCAATGCAAATGAGCCCAAAACCTAGTTTTGGCCCTGTATTCATTCCCCCTAGGATGAGCACTCTAGTTAGGGCTCATCCCACCCTGGGACGATTACTAAACTGGTATTCGTCCCATCCAGGGACGATTACCGAGCAAGAAATTCAAAAACAACAAAAACTGCACCAAATTGCATAAAAATAGCAATAAACTTGCCGAACAAAGGGGCCTTTGCGCCTATGATTCTTGGCATGAAAAAAAGACATTTTGGGTCACAAATTTTCCCTATTCTACTCCCTAAGAAGGCTACCATAGCCGGACCGCTCCACGAGAGGACATATTTTTGATAATTTTAGCTCCAAAATGTGTCACAAAAAGGGTCACAACCCACCCAAAAATAACAATAACATTTCTGAAAAAATGTGCCTTTGCGTCTGATATTCTTGGCATCCAAAATAGATGTTGGGGTCACATATTTTCACTATCCTACTCCCTAAGAAGACTACCATAGCCGGAGCGCTCCATGGGAGGACGAACTTTTGATAATTTTAGCTCCAAAATATGCCACAAAAAGGGTTCACACCCACCAAAAACAGGTCAAAATGTTCGGAATCTGCATAAGCATTCAAAGCAAAACAACTGACGACACCTTTACACAAGTCATCTTGGGTCAAGCGACTTATCACTTTTCTCATGTCGGTCATTTCCTCATCGATTCGTCGCTTGAGGGGGTAGTCACACTGAGTTACCAATCAACAAAAACACACCCAATCAAGGAAATGTCACGCATTCAAAGGATCATTGACAAATACAATCACGCTCCTGCTTAGGGCAGCAAACAAGCAATAATCATAGGTTGATCAAACACTTGGCATTCTAGAATCATGAACTCAAGGTTCCCACAGAAAAAAGGTTGCGCCCTTTGCCTATTCATGACTGAACAATGTCCAAGATAAAGTAACACCTCACCAAAAAAGGTTAATACTTGAATTAAGCTCCTTAGATCGTCAAAAGCAACGATTCAAGAATGTGTGCACTTTCCATACTTGGGGCATCACGATTTGGTTAGGTTATTGATAAACCCTAATCATTAGTGCTTTGGTTATCTATTTTTGCTCAACGTTGCGCCACGCACATCGTATCCCAAAAAGGGGCATCTGTAGACACCAAAATAGCACCAATCCAATTATGTGACAACAAGCACTGATCGAATTGACATACATATCCCCTAGGGCAGCCCCCAGTGGTTAAATAGTGGTCCTAACCACTCCCACAACAGTTTGGAATGTCAGAGGTCAATTTGGCACCTTTTTAGCACTTTTCTCCCTACTCGTCCCACCCAGGGACGATTACAAATTGGTATCGTCCCACCCTAGGACGATTAGCAGCATTCGTCCTAGGGTAGGACGATTAGCAGCATTCGTCCTAGGGTAGGACGATTAGCAGGTTTGATTGGCAAAAAGTCAAACCTCGATAGGTCTGCCATTTAACTACACCTTCAGGGCATGCAGTTGCAAGGAACAAATTCAAATAAAGGAGAGGGACTTCAGTCAAGCATGCCTTGATCATGGAGGCCTCATGCAAAGAGACTCTAAATTAGGGAATAATCTTTTCTCCCAAAATAGGGCAAGCAACTCAAGTGGCGCCCTCGCATGCGCATTCAAAGAGAGAGACCCTAGTTCTATAAATTGGTGAGTCTTCTCACCCCAAAAGGGAGGACAAAAAAGAGCATTCAGAGCAATGAAGTGCTACCAAATCAAACCCTTATCCTCATTGTGCTTTTACATCCTTGATCTCTCTTTTGGAAGGGAGGTTATTGGGTGACTATTGGAAGCGCAATCCGGACCTAAACCTGAACATTTAGCCACAATATCCCACCAAATTTGATGACACAACCCCATAAGAGGTTTTGGACCCATCCCAAGTGGATTGGTGCTGAAACTAGGTCCTAGACGGTGGGCGTCCTGCCCCCGGGTATCCCCCGCACTGTCACAGTTCTAATCGCCCCACCCCAGAGCAATTAGAAATTTGTGGTAGATTTCATTGATTTTTCTTTTGCATCTGATTCTAGGTTACTTACATATGTTGTCATTTAAATTTCATGTGATTCTGACAAGTTTTTATCATGTTTTTTTTATTTCTCGCTTTCACTAACATGGAGGGAGCATCATCAGATTCTAGGCGATAGAGGCCAAATTGGACAAATCTGACCATCTGGGTTGTCCCAAAATACCCTATTTACCTAACCCCAACTTTGCAAGTGATTTGGAGGCCTCTGAACTAGACATTTAGGAGGTGGCTTTCGGATAGGTTATGATAGTCCTAATCGTCCCACCCTAGAGCGATTAGAAATCTGTTTAAGATTTCTAGATTGTTCCTTTTGTAGTGGCTTCCTGGTAATGTTTTATGGCTTCTGTCAAATTTCTAGCTCATTCTGATATGTTTTAGTTATCGTTTTAATCATTTTATGCATGCACTGACCGCAGGCCTTGGGGATCGCATGTTTCTCTCCATCTGAAGGTGCTACTAATCCTTTTATGTTTCTATGAACGTAGGATCTCGACACCAGAGGGGCAGCAAGGAACCATAGACATATTCACGCAAGCGGTGACAACATTTGGTCCGCCCATTTTACATGTGGGCACGCGAAAGAAAGTGTATCAATCCGTGGTGTAATAGAGCTCTACTTAACGCTCCTAGTCCCCAAAATGGAGGAGACATATTGTAACCCGATTTTAAAGAAAATTAATAAAAATGGCTGTACTCGACATTTGCTTTCTATCTTATTTCAATTCGTTTATGTTTCTCTCCTTTCATGCATTTCAGTTCATAGGACTTAGCATTACGTTTCACTTTGGCATACATCGCACTTGGCATTTCTGTTTTGTTTTCGTATCCTCATGCTTTCATTTAGTATTTGATTGAGACCAAGGAACTAAAACATCCATCCAAATAGCCAATCTTACTTTACTCATATAAATTATACTAGACAAATTTTCCTTTGTTTGGACATCTATATACTGGAATGCACCAATGGCATTACCAATTTTGGTGAATATCTTCTCTCCCTAAAATTCCATAAGGAGAGCATATGGATTCAACTAGACTAGAAATCCATCAAATTATTTTGTAAGGGGGTTGAAATTGGGAGTTCAAGATCATATATAGACACCCCTTTATCCAAAAAACCAATTGTATCTATAATAGATTACCTTGTCTCTATCTACAGAATTAGAAATGGAAATAAAAAATAAATTTTTGGGTAGCATAGTTACTTGAAAATTATTGGACCACCAAATTTTAATGTAACCTTTGAGCTCCTCTAGGCCTAGTCTTTTCCCCTTGAGTTTACAGACAACTGTTCGGGCTTCATGATCAATCAAATCCAACCCAAATTTACACTCTAAAATCTTGATTGAGGGTAGAGATTCATCAGAAATCTACACTTGTGAACCCAAATATCCTTGAGGGATATTTATTTTGATAAAAGAAAATTTCTCATAGACTGAAGAGTGACTAATATCCTCTTGAGTACAACAAGCAGGCTAAAAAAAGTATTCTTTTTGTAATGCTTGACTACACCTAGGGTTTGCACCTCTTTCACTTCATTCCATTCTCATGTCCTCCTAAGTTCAAAAAGAAGGCTACAAAAAACCCTCTTCCTGTAACGTTTGACTACACCTAGGGTTTTCACTACTGTTTATCTATTATATGCTCATGTCCTTTTGAGTACAGTGAGTGGGCTATGAAAAACCCTCTTCTTGCAATGTTTGACTAAATCCAGGTTTTGCACCCCTTTTGCTTCATTCCATCCTTATGTTCTTATGAGTATAGCGAGTGAGCTATGAAAAAATCTCTTCTTGCAATGCTAATAATATATAATTATTAATTTGGATTGGTTTTCCAATTAATTTGTGATTTTAGTTGCAATCCAATTTAGTCCATGTAATTTCTATGGTTTCATATGGATTTAATGATTAGAATCTAGCAAGTTTATGCTAAAACTAAGCAAAATATGACAATAATAGTAAACAATTAAATTTAAATCAATATTCAGGCTTCACGAACATTGTATAAATCTATTTATAGATTATACATAGTCTATTCTTAGTATCAATAAGTGTTATTGGACCCAACATAGTATTGCATGCCACAATAGAGGGTTTTACAAGTGATTAAGTATTAGTTTTACCATAGTATGATACCACTTCACTTTCACCTTATTAAATATTATTACTATTTTCATTGTTTTGTCGAGATACTTATTCTAATGATGTATACTTGTATATTTAATTATTACGTATAATATATAATTCATGATTTGAGTCTATATAGGTATTAAATGTTAGCTTGAATATGAACTAAGTATTTGTTACTATGCTTCTTGCTAATTATAATTCTTGAGGTTGTGATTTAAAAATTGTTCATGTATGTTGTATGGATTAACTTACTCAATGATGCTTACTAATATTTAGAAAGTTCTAACTCTATTCCAAAAATTAAGCCATTATTTTGTATAGTCATCATAGGTTCTATCAAGAACCACCATTGGAGGAGATTCTAGATCTCATGTTGAACTAATGAATGTTTACCTTGTGCTTGTTGTCAATCATATTTTTTAAATGCTTACTATAAGTGATGATACTAAATGGCATTTAATGTAAGAATTATAATGCTTTGTTAGTTGTTAAATTGTGTCCTACAATGCCATATGCATTGAATAATAAATAATGTAAATCATTAAATTTATAATATTAAATTAAAAAATAAAAGAAAGGAGAGTGATCAAAGGAATAAAAAAGAGAGCTAGAAATAAATTTTATGGATATATGGACATGGAGTGCAATGTACCATTTGTAAGACTGTGGATCCCACACATTGTAATGTTTTATTTTTTTCATTTGTGGACAAGCAAGTGGGACATCCCCTTTTGCTAGGCTAATAGGTGTTTCATGTAATAAAAAATTAAGTGGTGGGGATTAATGTTGATGTAACCCTCACTTAATGAATAATTAGAAGCCTTTAGTGGGGTGACTAGGTATATAGGCTTAGAAATTCACTTTTAGGGTTTCATTATATCATGTTCATCTTGTGAATTCTAAGAGAGAGGGTTGAACCCTTCCTCACCTTCTGCTGCTTAAGTGGTTTGCCCTAAGTCTTCAAAAATAGCCAATCTTGTAGATAATGTGGTATCACCTTGTTCTTGATTGGAGATTGGGTGGATCTATCTCATAATTCACAATTGTGTTGTAGACTTTAGTGTGTTAGAGTCTAGGAGTGGTTCATCCA
>JAQPPZ010009664.1:0-24791 GCA_028583015.1 Wollemia nobilis | reverse complement strand
AGTTAATCAATTTTTTTAATCAATTTTATTTTTATTGAAAATATATAATAATAATACATAAATATAATATCTATCTTATAAACCCACCAAATTATATAATTTAATTTAAAAAAAAATATTTAAATTATAACTTTTAAATAAATTTTTTATTTTTAATATTTGTTTAAATAATATAAATATAATTCTTATGCCATTAAGATTATTTATTAAGAGTGTTTATTTTCTCTTCTTAAAAATTATGACAGGATGAAGAATTTCTGGCACTAACCAAACATATATAAACATTTAACTTTATCTATTATATTATTTAATATTTTTTTTATAATGTTTAAGGGATTGTCAACCAAGTAAATTCAATAATATCCATAGAGGGATTTTTTTAATGCGATCCGTTAAAATATTATTTGTAAAGCTAAATGCAGTGCAAATGCACTCTTTGTTCTTATATTTTAATAAAATTCAAAACACTATTGTTTAATTTTAGAAATAATTAAATATTTTTTTTTTTTAAATATAAATAAATAAATTACAAAATATTAATTAAAAAGTTATAGAGTTGTGCATTTTCATTTTTTGAGTTTGGAAAAAATATGTTAAAAAAAAATAATTACTAAAAATTACAATATTAATTATACTTTATCTTTGAATTGATCTAAATGAAAAAAATATTAAACCTATTACAATATATTAAAACAACTTACAATCCAAAACAAAATCCTGATAAAAGAAAACTACTTCTCACAACACAGTTTTATTATATAGTACTATTAAACATAGATAAAGTTAAACCAAACAACTTACAATCCAAAACAAAATCGTAATAGTGATAAAAAAAAACTACTTCTCACAACACAATTTTATTATATAGTACTGTTTAACATAAATATAGTTAAACCAACATGAAAAGTCACTGCAGCCATATTATTATTAAGCATACATGGCAGCATTTTTACTCTCTAACTTGTGGTCTTGTTGGAGCAGTTTCAGCAGAATCTGTTGAAGTGCGAGGCGAGCTGACTCTGTGTCCATACCCTCCATTGGCGTAAACTTCACACCAACAACAACAAACGCAAATACCTCCACTTAGTTTGAAGTCCGATAAATTCGATTCTCTACTTATATGTAAAACCAAAAAGTTACCTTTTTCTGGGCTTTGAAAACGTCATTCAAAGCGGACTCGGAAACCATAGCCGCTCTAAGCAGTCCCATCACCTGTCACTCACTCACCCAAATTACATTAATTGTTTAAAAAAAAACTTTGAATAATTTACGATGGCTAGAGAAAATTTCATACTCGGATTTTCAGCTTACCTCGTTGGAACCAACCGGAACATTCTTCTCTTCCAATTCAGAGGGGTCCTTCACTTGAAGATTGTTCCACAGATTAACAATCGTAGCGGTGGAATTAACCGGAATAACATTCAGGTCGTCTGTGATCACAAAGTTTACACTCTTCTTCACATATCCATTTCCTTGTGCGGGCGCCGCTTGCTGGGATGGATCGACAAAATTGATTCGACGATCGACCCAGTTACCGCAGGCGCATCTACTGTCATAAATCGTGCTGATAGTGTGCGTATAGTAGCTGGAGCTCGTGTTGCAGCACACGTAATAAGTGGGACGCGATGCTGGTTTTGGAGGAGGAGGCGGCGACTGAATGTTGAGTATGTCGCTGGGATAGGTGGTGGAAACCACCTTGGGGTCTAACAGGACAGCCTTGTCGGATTTCATGACGGTATCCGACAAGCTCTCGATGCTGTTGTAGACATTAGCAATGCAGCAACCTTTCAGCTTCGGATCCGAGCGCAGGGCCTGCTTGGCGATAGCTCCCGCCGGAAGTACAAGAAAACTTAACAAAAGATCGACGAACTCCTTGCCTGCTTCCGCGTACATCACCAGACGGTTTTTCTTATTGATCATCAATTTTATGGTCATGGTGGGCTTGGGCGTGGACTTCACGTCATCATTTGCTGCCATGGCGATTTTGCTCTAACAATTGGATTCAAGAGAACACTCTGCGCTTGGTGTGTGCAGAAAGACTAGAGGCGCTCCTTGCAATTTATAAGGCTGCTTTCGCTTGGTGTGTGCGGAAAGACTAGAGGCTGCTTTCTCTTCTCATTCTCTCGTGTCAGGTCGTCCTCATTCTGTGATTCGTGTTCTACCAGATCGCAGTATATATTCTATGTGTTGTGGGGGATAACGTGGCCGGTAGCCTCTCGACTGTCCATCTCTGTTTTTATGGGACCGGACCTCTCCAACAGTTTTGATTCCAAGGAAGGGTAACATCCTTCTATTTTTATTTTAAATTATAATCATGGGCTAATTATATTTGTTATTCGTGTAAGATATAATTTTGCTTTTCGTTATACTCCGTATTGCGTTGGGAATAATTCCATATGCGAAGATCGCAATATCGCGACCTGCTTCTCAACTGTGCCCGCCAAAGTTCAAAAAATTCCTACGAAATTTATTAAAGATGCTCGCCCTTTTCGGATGGTCATGAACATTTGTATATAATCCCGTAGGTTCCAGCGCACTGAACTATACGGGTGTTGAAAGCTATCCATAGAATATAATAAAACTTTTATTTGAGTTGGATAGATTGGTTATATTTAAATTGGATAAATTGGTTAGTAACGAGTAGATAGAAAATTTAGTAAATTTTATTTTAAATTAAAAGTTTTTAAAGATAATAAAAGTCTTTACATGGGCTCTTGCCCAGTATTGGGCCCCTTGTCATTCGTCCGTATTCGGAAGTGCTACAGTGTGGAAAGATAAACAAGAAAAGGAAATTTACGCATCAGTTCGGTGGGCTGGCAATCAAAAGACAAGCTACGTAACTTTTTTTTTTTTTTTTAATGTAGAAAGGGTTATATACGGGATTTACTTCTTATATTTTTTATTAGAAAAAATGGTAGCGGATTTTCATGTACATGTTTATTTAATAAAATATTATTAATATTTTTTTTATGTTTTTGTAGTTAATATATTATTAATTATGGTTAAGTGTTAAAAATTATTAACATCATATTTAGTGTAATTATAAGTTGAAGTGGTTACAATAATTTAATATAGGATACTGTAGACACCAAAACAACACCAATCTGATTATGTGACTGCAAACATTGATCGCATTGACACACACAACCCCAAGGGCAGCCCCCAGAGGTTAAACAGTGGTCCTAACCACTCTCACAACAGTTTTGGAAGGTCAAAGATCAATTTGGCACCTTCAGGCACTTTGCTCAATATCCGTTCCACCCTGGAACGAATTCAAACTAGGATTCGCCCCACCCAGGGACGAATTCTAGATTCGCTCCAGGGTGGGGCGAATTGCAGGTTTGACGGGCAAAAAGTCAAATCTTGACAAATGGCAGCTCAGATCCGCCACTTAACGCTTCCTTCATCGCATGGGAGTATGGGTGAGCATTTTCGAGCGTTAGAGGCAATTACAAGGGCAGTCATGAAGTCCCTATTCAGGGAGGAATCTCCTTCCCCCTGGGAAGGCATGATTGCCAAGTGGCGCCTCTGCATGCCCATTTCAAGAGACCTCCAGGTCTATAAATTGGTGAGTTTCCTCACCCCAAAATATAGAGAGAAGGAGCATTTTAGAGCAACGAAGTGCTGTCATTTTATTGTCATACCTCACACCTTTTGGATTTGCGCCTTTCACATCCTTGATCTCCTTTAGAGGGGAGGTCATTGGGTGACTATTGGGAGGATGAATCTTGAGCCCAAAACCTGACATTTGGCCACAATATCCCACCAAATTTTTGAAAATACCACACAAGAGGTTTTGGACCCATCCCAAGTGGATTGGTGCCGAAATCAGGCCTCAAACGATGGGCGGCCTGCCCCATGGGCGCCCCCTCCCACACTGCCACAGTCCTAATCGCCCCCTTCAGAGCGATGGGAATTCTATGGTAGACTTTCTTTCTTTCATTTTTGCATTCAATTCTATGATGCTTAGATAGGTTTTCATTTAAATTTCGTCTCGTTTTGAACAATTTTGATCATATTTCTATCTTTGCTCGCTTCTACTAATCTACAGGTAGCATCATCAAATTCCCATTGATGGAGGCCAAATTGGGAAAATATGACCATCTGGGTCTTCCCAAAATGCCCCCAATTAGCTAACCCCAAGTTTGTAGGTCTTTTGGAGCTTCCTAGGTAGGACATTTGGGACAGTACCTTTTCGGCATTTTGTTGCAGGTGAATTCGTCCCACCCCGAAGCGAATTCAAATCGGTGAGGAATTTCCTGACTGTTATTTTTGTAGGGCCTTCTTGGTGGTGTCTTGATGCCCCTATCAAATTTTTAGAGCTTTTGGATTCATTTTAGTCATAGTTTAATTCATTTTTCTTATTCACTTATCGTAGGCTTGGGGATTGCATGCTTTGTTTTATCCGTAGGTGCTACTGACTATTTCTTGTTCCTTTGAACATAGGGTCTAGACATCGGAGGAGCAGCAAGGAGTCAAGACTCATCAACGCAAGTGGCGGTGACATTTGGTCCACCCATTTTACATGTGGGCACGCGAAAGAAGGAAAGGCACCCATGGATGTAACAAGAACGCATACTTAAACGCTCCTAGCCCTTGGAAGGGGAGGATGCGCATTGTAACCGAGTTGTGAAACATATCAATAAAAAGGGCTGTCTTCTTTATTCACATTTGTTTCATTTTGATTCACTCATGCTTTTCCCTCTTTTCATGCACTTTCAAATTCCTAGGATTTAGCGCTAAGTTCGGTTTTGTTTGCATCGCATCTTCGCTTTCCTTTTTGCTTCCGTATCCTCATGCTTTCAGTGGCGATCATGGTGGGACCTTGTCCTCTATTTTTAATATCAGATATCTGATCCAAACTTGGTTGTTTTTGCTTGCAGGTACCACGTTTTCATACGTTGACTGTTGTTCGTTCCATCAGAGGGCGAATACAGAGCTGTAATTCGTCTCACCCAGGGATGAATGGGAATTCGCCCCACCCTATGATGAATACAGTCCTGTAATTCATTCCCCCCTAGGATGAATTCTAGTCTATGAAGTTTTCGGGCAGAAACTCAGAACCGACAGATTTGGGCAGAGAAGAGGTAAGAGTCCTGAACTTTTCCTGTCATTTTCTGTTATTATTTTTTTCTATTTTTTGGTTTCTTTTTGCATGCTTAGGAAAGGTTTTGCTGCATGTTTATTTTATTTCATGCAAAATAAAAAGAACCCCACACACCACGTGGAAAATTAAACACCAAGGAGCTGGTCGTAAAACCCCAGCCCTTGATCAAGACCAACGGTGGATTTCATCACCACCTTGGCTTGAATTTTGCATTCATAAACCCCGATCGCTACTATTGCTAGACGTAAATCCTGATGAAAGCTGACCGAGTGTAGCTGGGGTGATTCCCAGCACACGAGGATAAGTCTTCTATGGTAGGTGTCATAAATAGGGTGATTCCCCTTTCGTACCGCCTATGTTCCATGTACCATCTGCTCTCACGTACCTATAGTTTCCCTCACGTAAGGGCGGGTATATAGAGAGGTTGGTATATCGGCCTGGCAATGGTATATCGAAGGGGCGACCAATTTTGGGAGTCATAAGAGCCCTCATTTTGCATTTAAATGTTCTTTACAAAAACCTTCAAAAAAAAAAAAAAAAACAAAACACACTAAACCAGGTTTAGGACACACTTTTAATCTTTAAACGAGATAATCACTGCTTTGTGTGTGTGTGTGCTCTTTTCTGTTTAGTGTAGCATAAAAAATCATAAAAAGAGATAAAAATCTATTTAGCTTGTAGAAAAACAACACCATGGTGTACACCCGTAGCCAAGCCCAATCAAGGGCAGAAGCTACGAAAAGTGTACAAGGGGGCACAAGTCGCCTCCGCTATAGCCCTAAGGACTTGGTCATACCGCCTTGGCGGCCTGACCCACAAGAGAGTCCGCATCATTCCATGTCAAGATGGAACTATAGGGACACCCCTTTGGGGGACACGCCCATTCATCATAGCCCCTTTCAGGAGGAGTCCTTACACGTGGCACTCAACATAGACAAGAAAGCTCCCTTAGAAGCTCGATATGAGTGGCCACCATGCGATGAAGCGCTAGAGCGGCATAGTGTCCATGAGGAGAGGCCACATGATTATGGCATCCCTCCTTTGCCCCCCATCACTGTTAGAACCAATAGACAAACCCCAGAGCGTAGGGCTCTTCAAGCAGGGCGAGCCAACTCCGCCCACCCCTTTCACACATACGAAAGGGAGCATGAGGAAGACCATTACATTCCTCGAGAGCAATGTACAATATGGGAGCCATGCGCTTCCGCACCCGCTATGTACCATGGTCACCCACTGAGGCCAGAGCCTCGGGTAAATGCCACCAACCTCGATAGAGGGAAGCGACCTATTGAGATCTCGGATCATCATGACCGAGGTAAATGCATAGGAGAGGCATCCAGGCCTCCTAGGCTCAAGATGGTAGAACAAATTGACCTGGAAGTCACCAGACATGCCACCCACCAAGCCTAGATCATGTGGCTTGAGCAAGATCAATAGTAGCTAGAGCATCTATACCACCTTAGCAAGGAGCGCATTCAGTGCCAAATAGATGAGCTGCTCCATAACCCAGTGCCTGAGAGGGTTCCAACCCCTCACACCCAAAGAGCGAAACCATATGAGAGGCATAATCCCTTGGTGCGAGATAGGTCTCCATGACCTTATCAAGTGTTGCCTCCGAGACCCCCTAGACCTGAGCGGGAGGCCACTCCTCGGAACAACGATGGGTACCCTCCACGGGGACCCACCCAGGGTCATAGGTCTCATCTAGAGACTCCTCAGGAAGCTTACGAGGAGTATGAACAAGAAGAAGAGCAGGCCGAAATGCCCTACCAAGGTGGAGGGGTTGCTATCCGGCCACCCCCCATAGGCCTCAAGTCTCCCACAACCCACAATGGGAGCAAACTAAAGAGGAAGAGATTAAATCTTTCGATGCATACAAAGCGTTGCTAGAGCATTTGGAGTCTATGGAAACCAAAGCTTCTGGCCCCAAAAGCCCATGTTACGCCAACTCCGTAGTCATCCTGTGCATCCGTCAGTGCCTGCACCCCCTTACCCCGAACACTTTAAGCTGCCTCAGTTGGCAATCTTTAAGGGTGAGGAGGATGCCCAAGAGCATGTGACCAGATTCTTGAGCCAATGTTTTGGCATTCAGGACAATGATGCATTGTTGCTAAGGACATTTATAACCACATTCGTGGGCCCTACCTCGGATTGGTTCACTCAATTGTCGAAGCACAACATCAGTAACTTGGATCAGTTAGTGGATGCGTTCCTCGAATGCTTCACCTTTAACACCAAGAAGAAGGCATCACTAAGTGACCTGGCCAGCCTCAGGCAGTATGAGGAAGAAACCATGGCGGCCTACGGGAATCGATGGAGGACTCTACTTTCCAAGCTACCCTACCTCCCTCCTATGTCCGACCTTACACAAATGTTCTCACGAAGTTGTTTGAGATCGATCTCTATGCTATTGTAGCTACAGCAATATGCCACCTTAGAGGAAGCTCTGGCGCAAGCCAGAATCATCGAAGAGATCAAGATACAGGATGGCAAGATTGCCAAACCTAAGAAGAAATAATGGAACAAGAACACAAAAATAGGGACTACGCAACAAAAACCCATTGCGGTCAATCAAGTTGCTATAAATGTCCCTAAGCCTGCACAAGAAATACAGCCTCAAAAGGCTAACTATCAGGCAGTGCCTCCTAATAATTATGAAAGAGAAAACTAGAAGCAGGAGCAAAATCAGTAGCGTCACCCTAGGCGATAGTACACACCTTATACGGAGTCTAGGGACTCCCTATTTGACCGCTTGTCAGCGGCGAACTTGATCAACCTTCCAGAGATTCAAACCATAGATCCCAATGCTCCGAAGCCTAAGGGATACCGGGAGGACTTGTATTGTAGGTTCCACAGGCGGAGGGGACATGACCTGAATGCATGTTGGAAGTTCAAAGGATTGATACAAGACCTGATTGACAATAAGACGTTGGCAGTGGACAACCCCGTAGCGCCAAACAACCAGCAGATGGGAGTTTTCAAAGACCCCTTGCCTGCCCATGAGGCACAGGCAAAACCCCTTCAAGTCAATGAGGTGCAATAGAATTGCCCCATGCAAGGGTATGTAGGAATGATAAGCATAGTGACTAGGAACAAGAGATACCCAGGAGTTGCCCCCGAGGCAGCCACAAGAGAGGTTCCATCGACGTCACAACCTCAACAACACCCTATGCAACTACCTCCGCCTAGACCCACGGCCATGATTCGGACCAAACTCACGTAGAGTTTGAGGACCACGTCGGCTAGGCTCTCCATATACGAGCTTATACAACAATCAACACCCCATCGGGAGGCTCTAATGGAGATATTGAAAGCCATCGAGTTGCAGCCCCATGAAGCGAATTCCTTCAACAACTTCGTGGGACATGTCAAATGATGCATGGAGCCAGTCATCACCTTTCGAGAGGATGAAGTTAAATCAGTGTCTGATGACATGGCAGATCCACCCCTGCACGTTATCACATGGGTCAACGGGATCCCGTATAAGAGGGTGTTGGTAGACACTGGCTCATCCAGTAACATCATTACCACAACAGCATTGAAACATCTAAAGTTGCCAGCCTCTCACATCATGGCTTCCACCTATACACTATGAGCATTCAATGATGCGATATGCTCGACAGTTGGCACAATTGTCCTACCCATTCAAGTAGGACAAAAGATGATACCTACATTGTGCCATATTTTGGAAGGCGAGATGGCTTATAACATCTTGCTAGGGCGGCCATGGATCAGGGACATGAAGTGTGTCCCTTCGATAGCTCATCAGTGTTTGAAGTATACATTTGAAGGGGAAGTACATGTAGTCCCGACGGACTTAGAACCCTTCAAATATTGCAATGCGGTGCAGCTGATGCCGCAATCGACCCTTCCATCGATGCACTTGGATTTTTAGTTAAATCCATCTAGACAGGGTTCGATTCTGCAAGCACCACTGGTGATAAATCCATCAAAACCCTAGCCAGGTACATCTTCATCATCCGGTCCTTCACCAACAATGCCACCTATCATGGCTAAATAGAAGGACAAAGGGAAGCAAACCCTAGAAGAGGCTCAACCCCTAGAAGAGGCGCTGCCAATAGTATCAACCATCTCTACCGAAGAGATGCCTAGCAAAATGGAAGTTGAGGCTCCTAGTTCACCCAACATGGAGTGGACTCAGGAAGAGCTTCCGTTCCCTCCCTCTCAATCACCAACAATCACTATTGAAATGGCCAATACGGGCCTGGGGGAGTATCTGGTGTGGAATGTTGTAGCAACGACCATGCTAGAGTCCATGCAAGACATGGGGAGACCTCGCCTCCCCATCGGTACAATTGTTCCTTTAGGCTACCCACCAAACCAGACAAACTTTGTGTATGGGGGCCTTGATCATGGTACTGAGCCATGCATGCAAGAGGACGAAGATGAAGAGCCTTTTGCAGAAGATGTCAACTATCTGTCTAACCCGAACTTCGCTCTGAGATATCTTGGCCAATGCAATTGGCATGGATATGGGCTAGGCAGGTATGAGCAAGGAGTGCGTGTCCTTTGCCAGCCAAGATACCAAATGCCTTATGACAAGTCGGGCGTGGGGTTCAACCACCCCCTGCCCTTGGACATCTTGGTGGAGAACATGCAAGGCCTAGGGATAGGCAACAAGGGTGGATTGGCATCAGATCCTTATGCCAACCCGAACACAACGTATACATTGGGAGATTACCTCCCATGGTCAACAACCACCCTTGTTAACCTCAATAACCCTTCTCCTTTGCTAGAGAGAGGCGAAAGTTCGGGGACTCACTTTCAAGGAAGGTATAAATAGTGTCAAGAGGGATCTTCGGAGGATGAATCAGAATATGAACCAGCATCATATGACCCCTTCGAATCAGATAGTGATCACTCACAAGTGATCCCCATGAATGACTATCAAGAGAGCCTCTTGACAATGTTCCCTCTAGAGGCTCCAATCGAGCCAGTGCCACGTCAAGAGAATCAGGTCCCCCCATGGAGAGTGGAACAACCACAATGGGGCCAGATTAATTTTCTCGAGCAGGATGAGCCTGTAATGCCTCAAATAGTTGTCGAAGCCAACGAGGGCTTTTGGATCTCCGATAGTGATTACGAAGATGAAACAGAAATGACATATCTTAATCACATGCGGTAGATGCCGCAACCATACCCCTTGGAGATTAATGACATATTTGAATAGATGGGCATAGTGCCAGGGCATGAGTGGTACGTAGACCCAGCGGGGTGGGACCAAGTGTTGGATCCGCCGCTCCAGGTATATGAAGAGCACCTTCCACTCCGAGACCCTAGAGTGATATCAATGTCGAGGGTAGACCCTATCCTCCTATCAGCACATAGGGCCGATCCATTCATGCCAATACCTCTAGAGCCAGATCCGAAGCACAGAGAACATCCAGAATGTTCGAGTCATCACACCCATGGTAATGGAGACCAAAATCATTTCATCAACATGATCTCCATTGACTTAACCACCCCCATCCACAATCCGACCGATCCAGCATGGTCATTGCATCTAGACATAGATGCCATTGACTGGGATCACATCAATTCACCTCCATCCCCATCAGAGTACTGGCCTTTTGGTAAAATGCTTCATTTTACCCCAGGGTCAACTCAGGATATCTTTCATGCTGAAGAGGAACCCGAGGTTCCCAATGTAGATTTAAACTCAGCAAATGATATCCATTTGATCCCGACTCCACATCAGTTGGAGGATGGATCCCACATGTCGGTCGAGGAGACGACTGACGTAGACATCGGCTTGGATCCAATGAATCCATAGATCATCAAGCTAGGGGTAAGCTTATCCCCTGAAGAGCAAGCCGACTACATTACCCTTCTCAAAGAGAAGAAGGAGGTTTTTGCATGGTCATACAGAGACATGTCGGGGCTAGATCCATAGCTAGTCATGCATAATCTAACGCTTGATCCGACAATCAAGCCAGTTAAGCAAAAACTACGTAAGATGCACCCAACAGTGGCCTTGATGGTCAAAGATGAATTGCAAAAGTTGTTGGATGCATAGTTTGTCATCTGCATGGATTATCCGCCATGGCTGTCCAACATGGTGCCCATCAAAAATCTCGATGGGAGGATTCGCATATGCACTAATTTTTGAGATCTAAACAAAGCGAGTCCTAAGGATGATTTCCCCTTGCCAAGCATCGACGCATTGGTAGACGCTACAATGAGCCATGAAATGCTATCCCTCATGGATGGTTTCTCGGGATACAATCAGATTCGTATCAATCTCGAGGACCAACTAAAAATGGCGTTCACAATGCCTTGGGGGACATTTTGTTATAAGGTCATGCCCTTTGGCCTTAAAAATGTTGGCGCCACCTACCAACGTGCCATGACGTACATCTTCCATGATTACATGCATAAAACTTTGGAAGATTACATGGATGATTTGTTGGCCAAATCTCTTTTGCGCCCAGATCATCTCGATGACTTAAGCAAGATCCTCGATCGCCTCATGGAACATAAAGTCAGACTGAATCCCAAGAAGTGCGTATTTGGCATCACATCTGGAAAACTCTTGGGTTTCATAGTCTCAAAGCGAGGCATCGAGGTGGACCCAAACAAAGTCAAGGCAATCCTTGAAATGCTTCCCCCAACTACCATTAAGCAGCTCAGAAGTCTACAGGGAAAGGTCACGTCAATCAAGCGCTTCATAGCATAGCTATCTGACAAGTGCCGACCCATGAACAAATTATTGCACAAGGGGGTAGCATTTCACTGGGATGACGAGTGCCAGTCAGCCTTTGATGACATCAAATGATACTTGGCTTCACCACCAGTATTGGCACCACCTAGACCAGGAGTGTCATTCTACTTATACATCTCAGCTACTGAGGTGGCACTGGGCGCCATGCTAGCCCAGAAGAATGAACTTCACAAAGAACAGGCTACTTACTATCTTAGCCGCACCCTGGTCAGTTATGAACTTAACTATGCATACGTCGAGAAACTCTGCTTGGCAGTGGTGTTTGCTACCAAAAAGCTATGCCACTACATGTTGAGCAACACTACGTATGTTGTGTCTAAGGAGAATCCATTGCGGTACATGATGAGTCATACTTATCATAGTAGTCGCACGATGAAATGGATCATGTTGTTGATAGAATTTGACATAGAGTTTATTGGATAGAAATCCATCAAAGGATAGGTCATAGCCGATCAACTAGCAGAGGCTCCTCTCGAAGATGATCAGCCTCTGGTCATAGAACTACCCGATGATGGGGTCTTCCATGTCTCAGAATCACCAGATTCTGATGAGCCTGAGTCACAGGCCGACATAACCCTATTTTTTGATGGTTCTAAATGTGAGCAAGGTGGTGGCATGGGAATTGTATTCTTCACACCGCAAGGGGCTCCAATGCCTCTGTCCTTTAAATTAGACTTCCCATGCACCAACAATAATGCAGAGTATGAAGCCTTGCTCATAGGTCTTCAGACAACAATCACCATGAACATCAAATGATTGAACATCTTTGGTGATTCATTGTTAATTGTCAACCAAGTCAAAGGGGTATTCCAATGCAAATGCCTAGTTCTACGTAGGCCTACAAAGCCCTTGTGGACAAATTCTTGGCAAATCTTGAATGGTACGACATCGAGGCACTCCCTCGATCATCGAATCATTTTGTGGACACTATGGCCTCCTTGGGGTCACTAATCCCGCAAGACCTTTCTGGTGATATGACAACCATTCAAGTCAAAACACTATCGCAATCCATGATGGACCGTGCAAGTTCTAACTTGACGCCAGGAATCCACATGATCCAGATTGAACCATCCTCGGATAAGTTCTCTCGAATCCATGATCATCTGAAACATGCCAACTAGGGGTCCTTGTTCTCCCCTACTCCCATTAATAGCAACACAATGCTATTCTTACAAGTTCTCTCCCACTCACGTTTGCTAGGGATGAACTTCAAGAGGGATTGGTTGTTCATACCATCGAGGCTTTCGATCAGCAGGATTGGTATTCACCCATAAGGGACTACCTCAAGTTAGGTAACCTCCCACTTGGATTGACGCATGCCACAAAATGAGCATTCAAGCAGAAAGCGGCAAAGTATGTCTTGTTAGGAGACATTTTGTACCATCATAGCTATGAAGGAATCCTCCTTCGTTGCTTGGACCAGCAAGAGTCCACTTGGGCGATCGCCCAAGCGCACGATGGTACGTGCGGTGGCCACTTCAGTGGTATGGCCATCGCAAAGCGCATTCTTTGCATGGGCTATTATTGGCCATCTTTAGAGCGAGATTGTTGCGCATATGTCAGGAAGTGCGTGAAGTGTCAACATCATGCTAATTTGACACATGTACCTTCCTAGGCCTTGCAGTCGATCCAGTCGGCTTGGCCATTTTCATAGTGGGGCTTAGATCTAATCGAAAAGATCTCCCCTGCATCGTCAGGTCATCACACGTTTATCATAATGGCCATAGAGTATTTCACCAAGTGGGTGGAAGCAGTTCCGCTTACCTCTACGACAGGACCCCGCATTGTGGAGTTCATTTTACATAACATCATATGTCATTTTGGTATTCCATCCAAAATAATCTCGGATAATGGGACGTCATTCAAGAACAAAGACGTGCGTGCTTTGACCACAAAGTACAAAATTCAGCATAGTTTTTTGACACCCTATTATCCGTAGGCAAATGGGCAAGCAGAGGCGTCAAACAAAATGCTAGTTGCCATCCTCAAAAAGATAGTCGAGATAGTCATAAGGATTGGCACATCCAAATCCCACTTGCCCTATGGGCTTATCGCACTAGCATTCGGACGCCCACTGGGGCAACTCCATTTTCGCTCGTGTATGGCTCCGAGGCAGTCATGCCTCTCGAGTTGGAAATTCCTTCCCTATGCATATCAATGCAAGAGTTCATCGATGATGACACTGCATGGCAGGCCCGGTTAGACCAGCTTACGTTGCTTGATGAATGACGCGTTAATGCTCTCGAGCATTTACGTATCTATCAAGAGCGACTTAAGAAAGCTTACAACATGAAAGTTCACCTGAGGGATTTTTAGGTTGGTGACTTGGTCTTAAAAGAGAACCAATAGAACTCTAGTTTGTCGTCCCATCTAAGGGACAAGTTCATGGCAAATTGGTTAGGTCCATATGTAATTGATAGTAAAATAGGACCTGGAACATACCGGCTAGCCTCTCTTGATGGAATCAAGGAACTAGAACCCTTGAACATCAGTCATTTGCGGCCATTCCATATCTAAAAGAGTCATATCCCAAACAAAATGCTCCAAGGATTCCTACAATCGCTTGGTCAATCCCAAAATGCTCCAAGGATTCCTACAATCGCTTGGTCAATCCCAAAATGCTCCAAGGATTCCTACAATCGCTTGGTCAATCCCAAAATGCTCCAAGGATTCCTACAATCGCTTGGTCAATCCCAAAATGCTCCAAGGATTCCTATAATCGCTTGGTCAACCAAAATGCTCCAAGGATTCCCACAATCGCTTGGTCAAAAATAAGAAAATTCAAAAATAGTAAAATCATCAAAAATAACAAAAATTTGCATCTCATTTCCAGGCATACTCCAACTCATCACAACAATAAAGAGCTCTTTTCGCATCTCATCTTCATATTCACAAAAAATCAATCCATCAAAAACACAAAAATATGTAGCTGCATTAAGCATCACATCCATACATTGCATATTTGTGATCATACAGGTCAAAGGCACCATAGACTGTAATTACTCCGCCAATCCATCTTGTTCCACATTTCTCCATTCTATAAGTAGTCCATCAAAAATAAATGCCATTCACTTCTTTTTACCATACCAGAGTCAGTGGTCTTCTAATGTATCAAGAGTTTTCATCCTTCAGTCGTCATTTGCTTTCTAGCCACGTACTGTACCAAGTCAGATAGATTTTACAAAGGTAGAGTTCTACTTGGATCACACCTTGTTACGTAGCATCCCAACACAAATTAAAACACATAAAAATTCCCAAGTTGTGTGAATGAAAGATGAAACCTGCACAGCAATCCAGGTCACCATAAGCGAAATGGTTATCTTGCTCATCCCCCTATGCGAATGACCCCAAGAATGCTGAGAGTTGGCAAAAGGACAAGCATCTTCCCTACCCAATTCCCCAAGAATCCCAAGTTCTCAAAAAGTTGCAAACATCATAAAATCTTGCAAAAAGTCAAAACTCCAAAAATTTGACATCACCACCAAAGTGCATACATCAAAAGGCACATACAATAGTGATTCTCATCACTCGAAATTCAAATCCCTTGCTCAAAAGAAAAATAAAAAAATAAATAGTGATTTTTATCACTACAAAAGAGCAAGTATCCCAATACAATTGAAGAAAAGAAGGGAGTCGAACTTGAATCCCTGGAACTCTCAGCATTTCGATAGGTCATGAGGCAAACCTCAGTACTGGTTTGGTGGATAGCCTATCGGTCACTGGTGGTAAACCTCCCGCATGACGATATATCTATCACATTAACTCATGTACAGATCAATGTTTGCATGTGGATGAGCTAGCTTATGGTATCCTAGATAGCACCATAGATTAATCTGACTAAATACAACAAAGGAGTTAGTGGAGCTAATTAGGTGATCCTCAGTACAGGTTTGGTTGACAGCCTATCTGGCACTGGCGGTATCCTGACAAATACCACATAAACGAACTCAATTGCACACACAGGGATGTGAAATAACTTGGTCAAAGACAAGTCCGATTCATACCTTGTCCAAAAGTCTTGTAAGATAAAGTACAATCATGGCTAGTTAGTTAAAACCGTCTGAGTCTCAGAAAACCTTAGCTACATTCTAAACCAACTGCGCTATCTTTCATCCTCGCATTGCCATCAACAATCGCCAAAAACCACAAAGGTCTAAACAGTCTATGGTGCTCTCGCCAAACAACACAAATTCAATTCATCCATTACATTTGCATATCCTAAAATTTAGAAACATTTGCATTCATCATAACATATGCATCCATCAAAATAAATTAACATGCATACATCCATACTCATCACTCATCATGCATAAAATCAAATCATCACATCGCATAAATAAAATAAAGTCATCTGTATATATCATCAAAAATGCCCGCAGGCTACAATGAACTGGTCCTGTGACCCCGCAACAAAATCCAAAAGCTCAAAAACCCCCAAGCCTAGGGCATCGGCCACCATGATCATGCAGGATCGGTGCGACGGGAACTACCCCCCATGGTGTGGGTCCTATGAGACCCCTCAGGGTGGCTGCTGCTAGCCCCCGCATCATGCCTACTCGCCCCCCTCATCCAGTCGCCTACGTCGAGAGGATGCTGATTGCTCAGTCTCGCTCCCTCTCGAGCGGCATGATGATCCACCTCCACTGAATGTAGGGACCCACCCACCAAGGTGGCTAATCTCTGCCTCCAGCTCCAACCGCTGCCGCACCAAGTCCATCTCCCACTGGTGATACGTAGCCAAGTTCTCATCACGTTGCACCAAAGCCCTATCCCTCTCTGCCAGCTGCATCCGTAGGAGATCCCTCTCTCGTGCAGCATCAGTACCCCCATCCTATCGATGGTAGGCAGCCAATGCATTCTCTCACTCTACCAGCTGCATGCGTAGGAGATCCCTCTCCCATAGCGCATCCCCTAGCTCCTCATCGTGCCTCCACAATAGCCCCTCCAATCATGCAATATCGATGCGTAACCCAGACTCCGTGTCCTCTAAATTCGCCTGAGGCATGGGCATCTCTAGAATAGCAGCCTGCTCTGGCTCCCACTACTCCGTGATGTCCTACATCTTCGACTGATCCGAAACCCCAAAATCCACATCCTCATCCTCCACCTCCACCATGTCTGCATCCTCCCGAGGAGCTCCCCAATCATCTCCTGGTGCCTCGGCACCCTCCCTGCCTACTAATGCTACCTCTCATGCCTCCTAGTGGCCCCTCTCCCCGCCATCATCGTAGTACCCACCACTGGTCATACTCTATGGTAGTCTCGATGTCATCCACATCTGGGACATCGATCACTACATCTGAATCCTCGCCTAGTGGCATGATGACCGGTCGATCCAGAGTCCTCTCGTCCCCCCGATGTCGATAGACCACGGGCTCACCAGGAAACCCCTGGTGCACCCCAAACTATCATGTCACCCGGTTGTAAGGGAAGAACTCATGCTCGGTCCCATGCCGCCCAATCAGCCATCGCTCCCTACGCACCTATTGGAGCCACTCTCCAGCCTCCTGGACTTGATAGGCCTCTCCATCGCTATGTGTTTCCAAGCCCAACTCTGCAATAGATAGCTATAGCTAATCCCCTTTCACCTCTGATAGTGGACCTCGTACAACTCACCATAGAGCTATGCCAGTAGCGTCTGTCCCCACCTCATGATCAGTGGTGCCTCCATCGGGCACTCCACTAGTTGATAGACCACATCCAATAGGTTCCATGGGAACCTCGCACCTGACGAGTCAGGTAGCAACATGTTGGAAATGAGGCCCATAAGTACTGCGTGCCTCACTCCCAACACCCCTCTCTCAAGCCACCATCGGACCAAAATCCTACCAATCTGACAGTCGCCCTCTGCCCTCTCCATTGGGCTCTCCACACCTAGCTCCTCCCCATGCTCGAAGCATCGTATCATTACAGCTATCCGTTGATCTCACGATGTCGTTCGATCGGCAGTCCATCTATTGGAATCCATAGAATCCGATAGACATCCTCCAAGGTCACTGTCATCTCCCCTATTGGGATATGGAAGGTGTTGGTCCGAGGATCCCACAGGTTGATCAGGGCCATCAGATAGGCTCGATCCTCGACCATAGGCTCCAGTCGAGTCACCTGCTTGAGCCCAAGGGCATCAAGCCACTCCTAGTCAGCCATAGTTAGCGCCCCCCATGCTTCAACAAAAGTAGTAGGCACACGATACCGGCTCTTCACAACCTGCAAAAGAAAACAACACAAAAACATTAAAATCATGAAAAATTGTACAACAATAACATGAATATACAACACTGCCTAACAATGTACAACTCAAAAACAACAAAATTCACAAAAATTCAAAAAAAAAAAAAAAAAAAAAAAAAAAAAAAAAAAAAAAGTTTGTCAGTCTTAGGGTTTCTGTACTCTAAGTTTAAAACGACAAATAAAAACACAAAAACATTTTAAAAATAGTTGTAGGTCTTAGGGTTTTGTACTCTAAGTTTAAAACTGACAACAACATAAAAACACAAAAACATTTTTTAACTATAGTTGTCAGTCTTAGGGTTTATGTATTCTAAGTTTAAAATTGACAAAGTCTGCACAAACAAAACAAAATTAAAATAATAGTTTTTAACCTAGGGTTTTCACCTACGTTTTAAAACTGACAAGTTCAACCTAAAAAACTAGGGTTTTACGTTCCGTTTATCCTAGGGTTTTAGTTTAGCAAAATCAAAATTTTTCCTAGGGTTTACTTTAGTGTAAAGCGAAAAGTAAATTTTTGTTCCATTTTAAAAAGAAAAATAAAATTTCAACCTAGGTTTAAACTACGTTTTCCGTTCAGTTTTAAGCTAAGTCTTGGTTTGTGTTCAGCTTAGTTTTAGGGTTTCAATTTTAATTTTGGAAAACAACATAACAAAGAAAATTAAACAAATCACTTGCAGTTTTAAAACATATAACAAACAAAAGCAATAACGCTAAGGAGCACTTACTGGTCTCGCTTCGGCTCCGTCGCTCGATCCGGTCTGTGCACTCATGATGTCGAGAGAAATTCGGTAGCGCTTCGCTTCGTAGAATTAACCTCCTCCTCCCCAGAGCTCCAAATCGCAAGAAAATTCGAATGCAAATGAGCCCAAACCCTAGTTTTGGCCTTTAAATAGGCTTTTTGAGCTTATATTCATTCCTCCCTGGGATGAGCACTCTGGTTAGTGCTCGTCCCACCCTGGGATGAATACTAAACTGGTATTCGTCCCACCCCAAAATGAATTCAGGGCAAAAATTTCAAAAACAACAAAAAATTGAACAAAAATGCACCAAAATAGCTAATAAACTTGCCCGATGAAAGTGCTTTTGCACTTGACATCTCGGGCATGCAAAATGGATGTCGGGGTCACAAATCCTCACTATCCTACTCCCTAAGAAGGCTACCATAGCTGGACCGCTCCACGGGATGACGTATTTTTGAGAATTTCATCCCCAAATGACGTCACAAAAGGGTCAAAACCCACCCAAAAATAGCAATAACATTGTCGAACGAAGGCGCCTTCATGCCCGACATTCTTGGCATCCAAAATAGACGTTGGGGCTACAAATTGTCACTATCCTACTCCCTAAGAAGGCTACCATGGCCGGACCGCTCCACGGGAGGATGGATTTTTGACAATTTTAGCTCCAAAATGCGTCACCAAAAGGGTTAACACCCACCAAAAATAGGTCTAAATGTCAAAAAACTGCACACACGTTCAATGCTAAAACATCTCAAGGCACCCTTGCACAAGTCATCTTGGGTCAAGCGACTCATCGCTTTTCTCATGAAGGTCATTCCCTCATCGATTCGTCGCTTGAGGGGGTAGTCACACTTAGTCACCAATCAACAAATACACACCCAATTAAGGAAAATGACATGCATTCAAAGAATCATTGACAAAGACAATCACGCTCCTGCTTGGGGTAGTAAACAAGCAATAATCACAAGCTGATCAAATCACTTGGCATTTCATGAATCATGAACTCAAGGTTCTCACAGACAAAAGGTTGCGCCCTTTGCCTATTCATGACCGATCAATGTCCAAGATCAAGTAACACCTCACCGAAAAAGGTTAACACTTGAATTAAGTTCCTTCGCTCGTCAGAAGCAAGGATTCAAGAATGCATGCCCTTTCCATACTTGGGGCATCAAAAGTTGGTTAGGTTACTGAGAAACCCTAATCATTAGTGCTTTGGTTATCTATTTTTGCTCGACGTTGCGCCATGCATAGCGCATCCCAAAAAGGGGCATCTGTAGACACCAAAATAGCACCAATCCGATTATGTGACTACAAACACTGATCGCATTGACACACACAGCCCCAAGGGCAGCCCCTAGAGGTTAAAAAGTGGTCCTAACCACTCTCACAATAGTTTTGGAAGGTCAGAGATCAATTTGGCACCTTCAGGCACTTTGCTCAATATCCGTTCCACCCTGGAACGAATTCAAACTAGGATTCGCCCCACCTAGGGATGAATTCTAGATTCGCTCCAGGGTGGGGCGAATTGCAGGTTTGATGGGAAAAAGTCAAATCTTGACAAATGGCAGCTCAGATCCACCACTTAACGCTTCCTTCATCGCATGGGAGTATGGGTGAGCATTTTCGAGCGTTAGAGGCAATTACAAGGGCAGTCATGAAGTCCCTATTCAGGGAGGAATCTCCTTCCCCCTGGGAAGGCATGATTGCCAAGTGGCGCCTCTGCATGCCCATTTCAAGAGACCTCCAGGTCTATAAATTGGTGAGTTTCCTCACCCCAAAATATAGAGAGAAGGAGCATTTTAGAGCAATGAAGTGCTGTCATTTTATTTTCATACCTCACACCTTTTGGATTTGCGCCTTTCACATCCTTGATCTCCTTTAGAGGGGAGGTCATTGGGTGACTATTGGGAGGATGAATCTTGAGCCCAAAACCTGACATTTGGCCACAATATCCCACCAAATTTTTCGACAATACCCCACAAGAGGTTTTGGACCCATCCCAAGTGGATTGGTGCCGAAATCAGGCCTCAAACGATGGGCGGCCTGCCCCATGGGCGCCCCCTCCCACACTGCTACAGTCCTAATCGCCCCCTTCGGAGTGATGGGAATTCTATGGTAGACTTTCTTTCTTTCATTTTTGCATTCAATTCTATGATGCTTAGATAGGTTGTCATTTAAATTTCGTCTCGTTTTGAACAATTTTGATCATGTTTCTATCTTTGCTCGCTTCTACTAATCTACAGGTAGCATCATCAAATTCCCATTGATGGAGGCCAAATTGGGAAAATATGACCATCTGGGTCTTCCCAAAATACCCCCAATTAGCTAACCCCAAGTTTGTAGGTCTTTTGGAGCTTCCTAGGTAGGACATTTGGGACAGTACCTTTTCGGCATTTTGTTGCAGGTGAATTCGTCCCACCCTAGAGCGAATTCAAATCGACGAGGAATTTCCTGACTATTCTTTTTGTAGGGCCTTCCTGGTGGTGTCTTGATGCCCCTGTCAAATTTTTAGAGCATTTGGATTCATTTTAGTCATAGTTTAATTCATTTTTCTCATTCACTTATCGTAGGCTTGGGGATTGCATGCTTTGTTTTATCCGCAGGTGCTACTGACCATTTCTTGTTCCTTTGAACGTAGGGTCTGGACATCGGAGGAGCAGCAAGGAGTCAAGACTCATCAACGCAAGCGGCGATGACATTTGGTCCGCCCATTTTACATGTGGGCACGCGGAAGAAGGAAAGGCACCCATGGATGTAACAAGAACGCATACTTAAACGCTCCTAGCCCTTGGAAGGGGAGGATGCGCATTGTAACCGAGTTGTGAAACATATCAATAAAAAGGGTTGTCTTCTTTATTCACATTTGTTTCGTTTCGATTCGCTCATGCTTTTCCCTCTTTTCATGCACTTTCAAATTCCTAGGATTTAGCGCTAAGTTTGGTTCTGTTTGCATCGCATCTTCGCTTTCCTTTTTGCTTCCGTATCCTCGTGCTTTCATATACTTACATCTAGGTAGTTAGTGTTTGTTATATTATATAGGGTAAGATAATAATGTACAAATATTTTCAACTTGATTATGCAAATCATCAAAGTAATTGTATCAGTGCTATCAAAGTAGGTTAAAAGAAGACTCAATTCTTCTTGTAGTCCATCTTTCCATTGCTTCAACATAGAGGCTGCAAAGCACTTTATTAATAATTTAGAAGGTGTGAAAGATTTTTCAATTTTCCTTCTAGCACTCAAAAGGATAGATACAATCTATGTCATCCTCAACTATTCTAGTTCCTATAAATAAAAACTACCAACTGATCAATCTCTATTTTAGAGGTAAATCATCTAAGGAAAAGACGCCCTTAAAAAACAATCGTGTGACAAGCCAAAGAGACTTGTCCCTCCCATTTCTAGAAATATTTTTTTTGTATCAATGTTCACTTTTGGTGAGAAGTAAAACTATCTAAGGTTCACGATGTCATTTCCTGAATAATAGTCAACGATTTACCAGCAATATCGATTGTGTTTATAGGAATGCATGCTCAATATCGATACCGATGGTTCATACAATCACGACATGCATATTTTATAAGTCAAATTTTTATCGCAATGTACTCTAGTCTATTAGATATCAAAATCTAGTCATGTAGTCATATTTTTTACAATCGCCTATACCAAGGCAAGTGATTCGAACCAAACTGAGGCATTTATAGAGGGCGTTGACCAATTGTGTGGAGCGATATTCATGGAGTTTTAAAACTAATAGAAATTAATGCGAGGTAACTTTCATAGGGTCTCAAATTCGATATGTGGCACTTGATTCAATCTTTGTTCATCAAAAAGCACGATAACACATGTCTGGCTTAATCATATTTAACATCAAATGCTCAAACGTTCATTAGTGATAGGAGTGGTAGTAATAGCAGGTATCATCTACCCTATCAAGGTGCTAAAATCCCCAATATTAGTTATCAACAACCACTTAAACAATATATATATATTTTTTATGCCATATGAATCATGGAAGGGCCCATTAAAAACCATATTTTATTTTCCTTATTATTATGGGATGTAGGTAAATAAGAAGGAGATTCATATAATATTTTAAAACATTGGAATATTCTATATAATAATTCTTGAAGATTCTAGTTGAAGAAATCCTTCTACCTATTTTTATCAAAAAAATATTGTTGATTTCTTCTAATTTTAGGCATTATTTAAGTTACGAATATAGACTTATATATACTCATTCAAAAATATTTTTAGAGGACAATCTAATGGAATTGAAATTTTCTAGTTTTTTGAAGGTTTAACATGGTTAGTGGTGCACCAAAATTCCTATTGTGTAATTACTATCTATTAAGAGGGAATAATTATGTTGCTTGGAAAACTAAACTTAAAACTCAATATGAGCTTGAAGAAATGTGAGAAGTTGTGGAGAGGTCCATTTCCCTTACTAACATAGATGATGAAGAATATATAAGATTTGATAAAGTAGATAGAAAGGATCAATTGATCATTGTGTTTGGTGTTTCTCATGAAGTACAACCATACCTTCATGACTCAACCAAGTCAAAGACACATGGGACAAGCTCTAGATACTATTTAAGGGAAAGAAAAAGAACCAAATCTTGTTCCTTCAAAGGCAACTTGATTTTTTAAAATAAATATTGAATAAAAATTTAAGTTATTCTTGAGGTAAGTTGTAGAGCTATGTGCATCACTATAAGGTTTCAGATAAAAGAACCTAATAACACACTTGTTTGCATTATTTCAAGATCTCTTCCTTCATAGAATAATGTGTTTGTGATAACTTTGAATATCACTAAGCAGAAACCAACATTTAAAAACTTGGTGAATCTACTTCAAAAGTAGAGGTCTCTCATACACCACAAGATGAAGATCAAGTTCTTCTTTCAAATTAAAAGGGAAACCATCTAGTTAGGATATGTACAAGATCTCAACATTGCTTCCAACATCAAAGAAGTAAATTTTACATATCAACATTGTGGCAATAATCACCACACATTGAAGGAATTTTAGTATAAGCCTTTCACGAATAGGTCCTCTTACACATCAAAATAGGTCATCAATAAACAATAAAATTTAAAATTAGAACATACATCAACAACATAGTGATATTATAAAAAAACACTTAGTAGAAGAAGAAAATGATCAATCATGAGAAGAAGAGCATGTATTATCTGCTCATGCTCGACTAAGTCAGCCTAATAATGTTTGGTATGCCAATTTTGGATCAACCAAATATATGACTAGTTGGACCAATTGGTTCTAGATCCTAAAATATTCTAGTCATACAAAAAAATTCTCTTTGGGTGATGACACATCCTATTGCATTAAAGGCATAGGTGATGTCAAATTGTAACTTGGATTTCATACATTTAAGATAACATAAGTCTTGTATGTTTTGGGACTCATTAAGAATGTATTCTCTATTAATCAATTACATGACCATAATTTGATCATTGAATTTAACAAATTACAAGGATCCAAGGTATGTCTCATTTTTAACAAAGCTATAAAGTCCATGATTATTGCATACGATAAAGGAATAAGAAAATTGTTTGAGCTTCATACAATTCATCATGATAATATAGTGTTAATTGTTAGCTCTAATATTTCTATATCTCCTTGGAATCGATGATATGACCATCTATGTTTTCATCATATTATTGTAATTAAAAATAAGCACATGATTAGAGGTCTTCCTTCTTTGAAGAAATCGATTCAAATTTTCCCTTTTTGCTTAGCTAGAAAGCAACTTTAAGCTCCATTTGAATCTTTAGAATCTCAAACTAAAGGGCCTCTCAATTTGGTCCATACCAATATTTGTTGACCTATGGCTTTGAGCTATAATGAATCTCGATATATTTATCTTTTTGTTAATTATCATACTAGCAACATGTAGGTATTCATTTTTTACAAGTATGAAGCCTTTTTCTACTTTAAACAATTTAAG
>JAQPPZ010009663.1:0-29373 GCA_028583015.1 Wollemia nobilis | reverse complement strand
AGGAAAATAGGAAAGCAAATATATAATTATTTTATGATGTTTTTTATCTCAAAGTTTTTTTTTTTTGAGTTTAACATAAATGTATAATGTACTTTTAGGTGAGCTTTATTTCATGATCAATATATGATTATGAGTTTAAAGAATATTTTGATTCTACTATAAAACAAATGAACTAAATGCTATTTTTTTTGAAATTATTTGGTCTTCTTTTTATTTTATACAAAAGATATTAGAAAATATGATAATAATTTGATCACATTTATTTTCATCAAGCATCCATAGTGTCATGACCCTCCCTTGGCAGACTCTTTATTTTGATGGATGTATGCTTTGCTATGATTGCTTTACTGATGGAATGAATGGTTACTTCCAGTTTAGCTATTCAAGAACATATGAATCCTATGGAAGGATGTGATATTTGTATTTATTTGTGAATGTTGGATAATGACTTGTTACATTCTGTGAAACATACATTTTATGTCAGAATATGATACTGCTAATAGAGTTGTGTTTGCGTAGGAATGGGTTTTCTTGTAGGTGGAAGAAGGAACTAACCACCGAGAACAAAATACCCTGGGAGAAATGATGTGATGGGTTATTCATCGAAATACTTGAGGGGAGCAACATGGATAAATGCTCCTTCCATGAAGTTGCATGTCTTAATGTGCATTAAAAAGAAAGAAACTGCAAGTTCAAGTGTGTTTTTGTGTGATGCATAATGGTTGCTTTAAGATGAAATATTGTTAGGAATAAAGAGCATTATTGTATGGGTGTTGATTGTTTGATTTCTATTATTGTCTTCTTCTTAAAAAAAATATTAGCATTCAAAGAATCTATCTTGTTGGTAATAATATTTGTAGTAAAAATAAAATGATTTATTGCATTAATAGGAGATAATTTAGAATCTGGTTACGTGAGTGTTTGTTGAGTAAAGTTTAATGACTGGATATTGGTTCATTATTACAATGGAGTGGGTGAATGAAGTGTCGGTTGGAGAAGTTGCATGTTGAGAGCCATCTGGTGAAGTTGGGTAATGGGAGCATGGGAGATGCTTTTGAGAAAAATAGAAGAAAAAATAAAAATTGGTCAGAGAACAAAAGAGAGGTGTTAAGAGAAAAGAAGGACGTTGGGATTTTTAGTTCTACCTTTGGCTTCTCAAATCGATACGAGTCGGAGGAACATACTAAGACTAGGAGCTCAACCACGGTAAGTGTAAGTGAATCTCTTGTTGTTACGATTATCATCTATAGTTTAGAATAAGCTTTGTGAGATGAATAGATAGGATGTTTTCTATTATCTTTGGATGTCGGTGTCTTCCATTGTCGATCCCTGTTCAAAAATAGAGGTGAAAAAATGTTTTTGTTTATTCGACATTGTGAATTTGTCAAAGACCTTTAGCTCTAAAAAATGGTACAAAATGTAATTATTATGCCAATGATGATATCGTATTTTGGTTTGTTGGTCTGAGTTAAGCTTAGTTTGACCCATGAATTCATAGTGAGAGTTTAAAGAGTTACCTTAGCAACGTAGAGGTATTTCATATGTCTTATCCTCCATTGCTATGTGTTGGATTGGTGTCCAACCAAATGGGTAGTGTAAAACTATACTTTTCACCCTTGTTGTTAATAAGTTGGTTTCAGATATATGAGATTTTTTAGAGATGTTGTAGAGACTGTGGAATTATGTTACCCATGGCTGGCCAATACTTTGGGTGTGAGTGACCTAGGTGTGTATTCTTTACTCTATTATGTAATGAAAATATATTTTTGCTTGAGTTGTTTTATTGCTAAGTGTGAAGTGAGCCATGCTTGGATTCCATCCCTATCAAGTCTGTGATATCATTGCAATTATGGAAGAATGAGTTTTTCTATTTACTGCTTGGAAAATGTGTGTTTATGTCTCTAATTCGTGTGAATTGGGTACAATGTATCAAAATATGATATGGTATTTTAGGTGTTCCCTCAAATGTATGTTAAGCTATTTGAGGGTTCATTTTGTACTTGATATTCTCTTTTATGGAGGTCTATTGGTAAAGAAAAGTCTGATAGATGCTTTTGAAAAACTTACAATACGTTTTAATTAGAACTCAACATTGGAAATAGTTTATTTATGTTGTGTTATAGATGTTGGTTGAGTTCTCTTAAAGTAAAGCTCTAGTACTGATTTGAAATGTTGTATATCTTTTATTAGAGAGAAACTATATTCTGTAATGGGAAAATTGAAGTTCTGAAATGTGGTTGTACGAATGTAGATCTGTTCTATGTGCAAATAGAGTGGTATTATAAAGATGTTTTTGTACACAATATGCTTGCTATGTGGAAATAATTTTATTTGCAAATAGAGTTGCATCATAGTAATGATTTCGTATGCAAATAGAAATGCAATTTTAGAATTATTTTTGTGAGCAAATGGAAAAGCTTCACATAAGCTTGGGAGCTATCTTTAATCCCCAAGTTAAGGGTATTCATTCTCTGTGGTCCTCAAGAAGGAAGATGAATAGAGAATGTAGAGCACAATCGAACAAACATAATATCAATGACCATCAACTACCATTGTGGTAGTGTTACAAAGTGAATTGAAGCACGAGTTGACTCCTTGCACTTGAATATGACAAAGTGTATGATTAATAGCGAGTTGTTATTTATCATTTCTAGTGAGAAACTAGTGGAGATCTATAGTTATCTGAGTTGTAAATATGTAAGAGCCAGATTAATGCCCATGCAAACTATGTAAGCCTTTCATTGTAGCTCATATTCGTATCTTACAATATAATTGATGACTATTGTAAAGTAAGATCTATTGCTGGAAACTGCATTATTAATAGAAGTTGATTGGTTATCTCTTGGAAAATGAGACTAGCTATTTAGCTATTTAGACTTCTGTTGATCTGTAGTAATCTTGATTTTAATTGATATTAAAGAAGGTGTTGATGTTTGCATATTCATTATTTTTGTTTCGAGACGTAGTGGTTGTTATCATTGATTGCGTTAGAAGGATGTTTTAATTTAGGTTGACTTTTCTCTAGTTAAACTCAAAATTTGGGAAGGGCATCTTGGTTGAGAGCGCGACCTATGTTCGGTTAAGAATAATCAAATTTTAGTCTGAGCTTTGAGGGCATTTTTTAAAGAATATCATTTCACAAATTTACTTTCCTTGTTAAGGCGCTCATTAGATCTTTAATGAAATCGAATTAAAGGTGACCTCTTCACGTAAGGAAGAGTATAGATGTAAGGAAATATTGGGAATCTATTATGGCTTCAAACTATAATGATTGTGTGAACATGATTTCATGAATATGGTCGACTAGTTCATTGGGAAAATGAGAAGGATAGTTGAAGAATTTAATGCACCCACATAGATAGACTTATGTGGGAAAGCGAAGTTAGCAAATATCCTTTCTTGATGGACTGAGAAGGGGATATTGATTAACGTAGTCCTTTTGAAAGATTGAAAGGAAGAGCTAGCCCTTTTTAGAGGGAGTGATAGCTTAACCAGCTAGCACCTAGTGCACTTACATAAAAGGAATTATGTATGTTGTAGTGATGGGGGCTACTGTGTTTAGTTCATGTTAGTTCAAAGGAAGCAATCATAGAAAAGTCTACCTAGAAAAGGATTCTATAACTTTTAGAAAAAAAATACTCTTGGAATTGGATTGAAAAATTATGGGTCATGACATTTGGTATCAGAGCATGGTTTATAGTGGAATAGGTTCACTATGCAAGAATTAGTTATAGTGTGTGATAGAAAATATACTAGACCTTAATAAATAGAGAAACTAGTAGAAGTAAATATACTTGAATTGCTTGAGATGATTGGGTAAATAATTATTAGTAAGAGGAGAAATTTGAAGGACTAATTGCTAATGAATTCTTACTATCTCTTTTGTGTGTGGCTAGGGATAATACCACCAAAGAGAAGAAGAGGAAGTGTTGCCCCATCGACAAGGCAAACACGATGGACTAATGTGGAAGATAGGAATCCAGATGTGGATTCAAGGAACCCTAGTGATGAAAGGGAGAATCCTAGTAATGAGAATATTACTAAGATAGTGGCTCTACTTCAAGAATAGGTAGAAACACAAAAATAGTTGTTGGATATCATATTGAATAGGGAAACATAGGCTAGGGACTATGAGATAGGATGGATAAAATGAACCCCTTATAGAGACACAACAGGCTAGGATTCGACTTGAGGTCGAGTTGGGCAAAGAGATGAAATATTTGAAATCTTCCAAGTTTAATGGAGAGGAAGATGGGGATAAGGCCGAGGTATGACTGAAGGAAATAGAAACCTATTGCAATATGAAGAATTTTTCCTCGGGTACTCGGACATCCTATGCCACATTACATTTGCAAGGAGATGGTTTGGATTGGTGGGAAACTCTTAGTGTAGATCAAAAACTAGCAGCAATAGTCAATCTAAAATGGGATGAATTTGTAAAAGCCTTCAAAGATAGATTTCTCATGGAACACTTCTATTCCCAGAAGTTTGAGGAGTTCACTAAGCTTCAACAGGGAACTAGAATAGTGGAAAAATACTATCAAATATTTGTCAAGTTACTGAAATATGTGCCTACTTATAATGAGAAAATGAATATTCACAAGTTTATACTAGGAGTGGATCCTAGAATAGGGTAAGAAGTAGATATGAGGGAACCTACTACTCTGCAAAAGACCTATGATTTGGCCAGGAAAGCTGAAATATATCTCAAACCCTATTTTTACTATGAAGGGTTAGACGAGCAGGGCAAGGAAGCATTAAGGAAAAGGAATAGTGCATGTTTTGTTAAGTGGGAAAAAGAACAAGCAAACAAATATTCCTCTAAGCATGATAGAAGGAATGATCAAAAATAGGGGAAGTTTAGAAGAAGATTCCAAGGAAAGAATTGTACTTCCAACAATTGTGACAAAGGAAACAATAGACCCTCATATGGATAGGTTAATTCTCCACATGTAGATAAAGCAGAAGAGGGACAAAAATGAAAAGAACATCCAGGATTAAAAGAAGGATGTTATATTTGTAGAGGACCACATTATGCCAATAATTTCCCATAAAGAGCAAGAATGAGTTCAAAAGGAAAAGAACCAATGTACAAATAAACTACACCTAAAGAGCTCGCGCACAAGATTTATGCAACTACAAGAAATCAAAATCTTGATGGTCAAGCCACACCACTATTGATAAAAGGTAAGATTTTTGGTAGGAATGTTAAAATATTGATTGATAGTGGTGTTACAGATAGTTTTATTTCCACTAGTTTAGCTAAAGATATTTTAGAAAGACCAAGAATCTTGGCTCATGGGTGGAAGGTCGAGTATGGTTTAGGATAAACCTACTCCGTTAATCAATGTTACCCTATGGTAGAAATTACCTTACCTAGTGGAACAATAGTAGGATATTTTTATGTAGCGCCTTAGCATGCTTTTGACATAATCCTAGGAATGGATTGGTTGCAAGCGCATAAGGCAATACTCAACTTTCAGGATAGATGGATTGAGTACACAAAATATAGAGGTGTTGTGCAAAGGGTGTATAGCCTACAAGGGGATTTTCAACCTCAAATCCTATTGGCAATGCAACTTAAGAAGGCCATAAATAAAGGAGGAATGGTCTATGTAGTTAAGATAAACAAAATTGATAAAGAGAATAAGGAAGAGGTGTTTGAGAAACACCCAATTCTTCAAGAATTTAGGGATGTCTTTCTAGAGGATTTACCTAGATTACCCCCTAAACGAGAATTTGAATTTACTATTGAGCTTCAACCTAGAATAGAACCCATCCATAGAGCTCCTTACAAAATGAATCCCATAGAAATGCAAGAGTTGAAGGTGCAATTGCAAGGGTTACTGGAGAAAGGATTGATCAAACCAAGTGTATCACCTTGGGGTGCACCAATACTATTTGTAAAGAAGAAGGATGGTTCCTTGAGACTATGCATAGATTATAGAATGTTGAACAAGGCAAATATTAAGAACAAATATCCTCTATCGAGAATCAAAGATCTCTTCGATCAACTCAAATATACCACAGTATTTTCAAAGATTGATTTGAAATTAGGATATCACCAATTGAGAATCCATGAGGAGGATACTCACAAGATAACCTTTAAAAATCATTATGGACATTATGAGTTTGTTGTCTTACCTTTTGGTTTAACAAATGCTCCAATGACATTTATGAATTTGATGAATAACATCTTCAGGAAGTACTTGGATAGATTTTTTAGTACTTGAAAGTTTCTTGGTTTGTATTGATGCATTTTTAGAATGTTTGGGAGGAGTGGTATCATATGAAGAAGTAGTGGTAGCCTATGGATATAGAAAAATGAAAAATACATGAGGTTAATTATACAAACCATGACTTAGAGTTTGTAGCTGTAGTGTTTTCTCTCAAGAGTTGGTGACATTATCTCATTGAGAGATCCTTTGAGCTAAGGACATACCGCTAGAGTCTACAATATATATTCACTCAACCTTTACTCAATGCTAGGAAAAGAAGGTGGATGGAATTCCTCACAGAATATGATTTTGGCATTGAGTATATAAAGGGAAAGGAGAATAAAGTCATTGATGCACTGAGTAGGAGGAGGCATATAGCTGTTTTGTCTCACATCCATGTTGAATTGAGGGAATAAATAAAGGAAATGTAAAATTAGAATGCATAGTACAACCGAATTTGGGAAAGGATGGAAAGGAAACCTGATGAAAATAAGGACTTTGGCATCAAGGATGGTTTCTTATGTTTTAAGAATAGGATAATAATTCCTGAGATTGGAAATATGAGAAATATTATTATGAATGGAGCACACATATATCAATATTTTTCTCATCCAAGAGGAGCAAATATGATGGAGAATATGAGAAGTATATTATTCTGGCTAGGAATTAAGAGAGACATAACTGAGTTTATCGCTCGATGCCTCAAGTTCTAAAAGGTAAAAGAAGAATATAGACATCCTGCTAGTTTATTGTATTCGCACGATGTGCCTATGCAAAAATGGCAAGTTATTTCAATGGATTTCATAGTAGGATTACCTAAAAGTAGGTTTCAATATGATAAAATCCTAGTAGTGGTCGACAGACTGACCAAGATTGCACATTTTATACTCAAGAACACAGGATGATGTTGTAATTGTGGCTAATAGATTTTCCAAAGAAATATATTTGCTTCATGGTTTTTTAGAGGTAATCATATCAGATAGGGACCCAAAATTCACATTTGATTTTTGGTAATCCTTACATCGTTCCTTTGGTACTAGATCAAAAATTAGCTCTGCTTATCATCCTAAAACTAATGGGAAAATTAAAAGAGTGAACCAGGTTTTAGAGGATATGCTTCGCATGTATTGTATGGATCAGAAAACCTATTGAGAGGATTACTTGCATCTGGTAGAATTTACCTACAACAATGGTCACCATTCGACCATAGGCATGGCTATGTTTGAAGCTTTGTATGGCAGAAAGTGCAGGATACCATTATCATGGAATAATCTAGAGGATAGGATTGTATTCAGACTAGATATGGTCAAATACATGGAGCAATAGTTAAAGGTAATCATAGAAAGGTTGAAGGAAGTGACACATCATTAGAAAAGTTATGTCAATATTAAGAGGTCATTAGAAGAGTTTGTTTTTGGGGACAAAGTATTTTTTAGGGTGAGTCCAAGGAATATTGTTATCAAGTCCATAAAACTTGATCATCATTTTAAAGGATCCTTTGAAATTACAAAAAATATTAGCCCTATAGCATATCAACTTGCCTTACCACCCAGTCTATCCAAGATTTATAAAACTTTTCATATATCTTTGCTTAAAAAGTACATTGTTAATATTAAGCATGTGTGGGACTTTTTTCAATTTTATATGATGAATCCAGAGGCTATAGAGGTTCGACCAATAAAAATCCTTGAGTTCTAATCCAAATTAATGAAGAAAGGGAATTTGGAGCAATGAAAGATCCAATGGAACCGCTACTCAAAGAGATGCTACTTGGGAGAAAGTAGCAGATATGCAAAAACACTTTCCATTTTTATTTGAAAATACTATGTAATATTGATCTGTGTTAAATGTTAATATGACACAGAGGACTATGTTAAGCCTATGGGGGGAGGATGTCATGATCCTCCCTTGGAAGAATATTTATTTTAATGAATGTATTATTTGCTATGATTGCTTTACTGATTGAATGAATGGTTACTTCTAGTTTAGCTATTTAAGAACATATGAATCCTATGGAAGGATGTGATATTTGTATTTATTTGTGAATGTAGGATAATGACTTGTTACATTCTATGAAACATACATTTTATGTCAGAATATGATAGCTAATAGAGTTGTGTTTGCATAGGAATGGGTTTTCTTGTAGGTGGAAGAAGGAACTAACCACCGAGAATAGAATACCCTTGGGGAAATGATGTGATGGGTTATTCATTGGAATACTTGAGGAAAAAAACATGGACAAATACCCCTTCCAAGAAGTTGCATGTCTTAATGTGCATACAAATTAATAAACTACAAGTTCAAGTGTATTTTTGTGTGATGCATAATAGTTGCTTAGTGATGAAATATTGTTAGGAATAAATAACATTGTTGTATGGGTTTTGATTTCTAGTTTTCTATTATTCTCTTATTTTAAATAAAAAAAAGATAAGCATACAAAGAATCTATCTTGTTGGTAATATATTTGCAGTAAAAAAAATGATTTATTGCATTAATAAGATAATTTAGAATTTGGTTTTCATGAGTGTTTTTTGAGTAAAGTTTAATGAATGATGTTGGGCAAGACATTGGTTACAAATACAACTATTTTATTGCTTCCATTTAAATTGTCAAACCTAGGAAATCTCGTAAACTTGTGAGTACCACGCATAGTATATGCTTGTAGTGTGGAGAATAAATTCTTTTGTACCTATTGGTTTGGTGGGGGAATTGTTGTTCATATATTTTCACTCCATCAAACCCAATAAAACTAAGTGCAAGAAAAATAAATAAAAAAATAACTAAAAATAAACACACGACTGAAAGAAAATTACAGGAATTTAAACACACATGCAAAAATAAATAAAGCAAGAAAAAGTCACACAATGTAAATAAATCAAAGCATAAATATGAGATGATTACTTCCTAGAGTGGGCCCAATATCCCACAGACATTCCGTCTGGTTGACTACATAAAAATCATGCTCTTAATCCACAAACACTCAAAAACTTTATTATAAATTATACAATACACTTGGAGAATTTGAATTTATAAATTTTACTAATTGACCTCTTCTTAGGAATGGTCTGGGTTCTTATATAGAATGCAACCAATCCTATTACAAAAATAACTTGGTCTATTTTAATCACACAACATGATTTGTTACGATCGTTCTGTGCATAGTTGCTATTTTCTTCTATTAAGAGCACGATTACTTGATTTTAATCACCAAAGGATAATTTCAATGCTCAGGTGTATACAAAAAACTACTAAAAATGATGCTTTTATTAAACATTACATGGTCAACTAGTCAACCATCAATATAGAATAAGAGCTTATTCTATTTTAACCATAATTCATGATTTTAATATGCATAGAAAATAATGATTCTCCATTATATTTTTGCAACTTCCTTCAAAATTGCATGGTCAATTGGTCAACCGATCAACGTTGATTTGGTCAATCTATCAACATTGACTTGGTCAACTAATAAAATCATCAACGGGAGTCAGGCATCGGGAGTAAGGCATTGGGAGTCAGATATTGGTAGTTAGGCACTGAGATTCAGGCATCAGAAGTCAGGCGCTAGGATATAGGATGGGAGTTAGATATCGATATTCAGGTGTTAGGAGACATGTTAGGAGTCATGCATAAAAATACAGGTTGAGATTCAGGCACTAAGAGATAGGTCAGGAATTAGGCGCCATCTTGTTACTGGGAGTCAAGCACCAACTTGCTACTGGGAGGCAGGTTCCAACCTGTACCATTCACCATAGTTATCTTCAAGATGTATTCATGCATTTGTTAGATTTGAATGGAATGTTGACTCCAAAATGCCAAATTAGTAGCAAAAACCTGCATCTATGCACATTTTCCACTAAAAACACTAGTCAAGCATAATACTTCATTTTCTATCAATTATATGTAAAAGCTATTTATAAAAATAAATTTCAAATGCTAATTAAACCAATAACGATGCCCTTAAAAGTGTATATAAAATGAGCATTTTTGGTTCTCATAATTCCCCCATGCCAAATATTTGACATGCCATCATGTCACAACCCCCTCGGTATAGATTTTGTTTTTGAGCTGTGAGTTTTGCGTGTGCTCAGGTGCGTGGAATTTATTTGACCATTTTTTAATGTTTTTGTATATATATTTTCATATACAACGACTTTACCTCCATGCTGAAGATTTGATATGTCCTCATGTCACATTTTTTCCCATGCCAAATATTTGACATGCCCTCATGTCACAGACCCTCGGTATAGATTTTTACAAGTGCTAACTGTACTCAGATGGATGGACTCTATTTGATCCTTTTTTTTATGTTGTTGCATTTATTTTTTATATATAACTAGTTTCCCCCCATGTCGAAGATTTGATATGTCCTCATGTCACACTCCCCCATGTTGAATATTTGATATGCCCTCATGTCACACTCCCCTGGTATATTTTTTTTGGAGATGTGTGCCTGGTGTAGTGATATTTGTTGCACTTATTGTCATGCCTGTGGCATGCCATGTGGTTGAATGCTAATGGGAGAATTAATAAAGATAAATATGGGGGTATCTATTGGTATTAACATAGAAATGATTTTTAAAATAATGATGCATATAATTAATGGAAAACTTAGTACATACCTGGGTGAATTTTATGGATCATGATATGTACAATGCTTGATGGTGTGAAACATCTACATGTGGATTGAAATTATGATGTCCCAAAAAATGAAGTTGTTGTGACATTGATGTATCTTGGAGATTTTTTATTTTTTCCATTCCTCTCTATTTTTTTTCAGCCCATCATCTAGTCCATGGGTGGAAACATGACCAGAACATATCTTCCATTGAAACCAGGATGTGGAAAACCAACACGATAGGATATTCACGTGGACTCGTTCGGACCACATCTCTGCCAAAGCTTCTTCAGGTTGTTGCATTTAACAGTGGGTCCAAAATATTTTGAACAAAAACTTTATTCCATCCATGTAGTTTTCTCCATGTACTGCACCAAACCAGTAATTTTAATGATCACTCCTTGATGCCATCACTACAGTCAAATAGTCAAATCACAAATTATATAGAAAATTATGAGGTCTCTTTCTCCTTTGGGAATTAAATTTGCAGGCATCATCCAAAACTACATTAACACAAGGCCTAAAATTTCTTTCATGTTTTTCCAACAATTTTCCTCTAATGGCATTCTCCAAGATTTATTTTTTTTCCAATGACCTCTGAAGCTTTGAATATTTCTTTTGCTAGGTCATCATTGTGAGTGAAAATTCTAGCAATTCTACTTCCAATTGCAACAACATAGGCTCTTGGATTGTCTTCCCATTTGGAGTTGTAATTATGTCATCAGGTTACATACCAGTGCCACAAATCATGTTGTCACATGCAACAAAAATAAAATGAACCTCCACTCTTGGTGGCTTTTGTTGTATCAAGAGTTTCCACACACCTAGCTATGTTTCACCGGGTGTATGGTGAATTTGCACTTATCTTTTCAAACTGATAACCACATCATCCATAATATTCTTTGTAGTGGGGGTCCCCATCACTGCAACCAATTTGCTCCTCATAGCTCAAAACAATGTGTAGACTGAACTAGTTTCCATGAAAACATGTCATCTCTCGTAAGTTTTAAAAACTAGTTATACACAAAAATCTAGAAAATAACATACAAAGTTGAATTTCTTATAGTGATATTTTCTATACAGCTTCTGGAATGCCATAGTGAATATGAAATATCTATGCTCATTTGTGTTGCTAACAGAGAACAAGAAATCAACTGCAATAATTTAAGCTGGTAAATTTAAAACTGGATGGCCAATATGGAGGTGGATTTAGTCACGGGAAAGACTACTAATTTTGAAATCATTATCTCTATAGAAAATTATGAATGTGCCAAAATAATGCAGGTCCAGGGACACCTATGAAGCCAAATTCGAATCTTGTGGAATATAAATAAAATACTGCCAATGTTTCAAGTGATAGATTTTTTTTTCTAGCAGATGTTGATTATTGGAAACAATGGCTACATCCTCCAGGAAGTTGGTCTCCTGGCCTTCTACAACTTCTGTAACTTGATTGTATGGATAACATCCTCCACAGTTGGCATTCCACATTGTTGAATTGATATTTTTGGGAGTTAACAAATGCCTTATTATCTCTGTCAACATTTTTCAGTAAGCCCTCTATTTTTTTTATTGTCTTTGTCAGCGTTTTCCAGCAAGCTTGAAATTCAATTTACAGCCTTCTCAGCAGAAGATTCTGGCTGGCTGAAAATAGACATTGTTTTTTTTTTTTATCTAGGTACTGCTTCTTCCTGGTGGAACATTGACACTGTTTATTGGTGCCTTCCTCTAGGTGGGAAGAAGGCACTTCTACACTGGTCTCATTGTAGGCACTATCTTCCTGGTGGAAAATAAGTGCATTTTTTTGCATTATTGCACTCCTAGCAGGGCGCGTGATGATTGTTTCTGTTAGGCCTAGTTTAAGCTGGCTACCTATAGATTGTATTCAAGATCATGTCCTACAAAACTAAATGTATAAAAGTAGAAAAATAAGAATCATGGAACCTATGCTTGATAGGCCTAGGTTACCCAAGCTGCCTATAGATTGCATTCAAGGCATAAATTCCTGAAAAGCAAAAACACACACTTAAAGAAGAAAAATAGGAATCATGTGCATCATGTACGTGATAGGCCTAGGTTTCCCAAGATGCCTACAGATTGCATTCAGGGTATGATTCTTGCAAAGAAAAAAGTAAAACTATGTTAAGCAAAATAGGTTACATACCTCTTTTCCTCATAATGTTTTTAATTTTTTTTTTTACCATGATGAATGCAAGAGCCATTTGTTAAACCACTGGTATGGTCTTGAAAGATGAGGTCTCCTCCATGACTGTGTTTAACTCAATCTCACAAATGTGAACTTCACACAATCTCCATAACTAGTTATTTATTATGTGTTTCTTTTATATATATATATGGGAGACAAACACCTTTACATGGGAGTTAGATGCATGTATATGGGATTCAAGTGCCTGTATATGGGATACAAGCACCTTTACATGGGAGTCAAGTACATGTATATGGAATTCAGGTGCCTGTATATTGGAGACAAGCACTTGTATATGGGATTCAAGCACTTGTATATGAGCGACAAACGTTTGTATATGAAAGTCAGGTGCCTCTATAGGGGAGACAAATGCCTGTACATGGGAGTCAGGCACTTCCCCATATAATTTTTTTCTAAGAAAAACATGATGGAACGACATTTGTTTGTAGGTCTAGTTACCTTGGATGCCTACAGTCTGTATGGCACTTTCGGCTATCTTGCAAAACATAACAAAAAAAAAAAACCTAAACTAATGGTGTTAAAATAAATAAACTATTCTTTTTTCAATTTATTTATTATTATTTTTATTACTAAACACTGTGATAGCATTCATTATGTTGTTGGTTGTAATATTTAAGGTGGGGTCTCCCCTATGCTTGCAATCAAGCTAGCCTCTGGAAATTGGGGCTTATGATAAGATCTTAGTTTATCTCTAAAATTTGATATGATTAAGTCTTCATTTGTTCCATCCCCTACTTCATCAAGTATTATGATATGTTGCAGCATGGGAACAATATCTTCCTTGATGGCCTCAAAACCATATTTTTTTAACTCATTGGCAGATTGTGCAAGCAGACAAATGACTATTTTTTTACAGTTTTTCATTAAATGCCATTTTTCCTACTTTACAACTAATATCAGTGTTAAAATTTACCAAAGTGTTGGAAAATGTTAAGCCTACATTTTTTATCATTAAAACTGGGCTTTTGAAATAGGTTTTATATAATATCAAATCAACATGTTGACCTATCACTTTCGCTATTTTTGACTGTAGTTCCCATATCAGTTTCTTGAGGCATAAATATCTAATGGATTATGTGAAAATAGACACATCCCTCATATTTTGAGGAATGGTAATAGTCATATTTTTTAACTATCCCATTATATCAAAATCGGATTGTAGGTTTTAGCTGTGCCTCATAATCTTTGACTACAGCTTCCAGGTCTTCCACTTGGGTGCGAAGAATTACACGTTGATTCTTCAACTTGGCTGCGTAGTTGCCCATTTCTACTACTTTCATACCATGTTGATTGGCTTTCTCTTCGGTAGTCTTCAGGAGTTCCCTCAATTGTTTTTCACGCTCAGTGGCACTCTTCTTCAGCTTCTCCTACAAATGTGCTTCTGTTCGAGCTGCTACTTGTAACTCTTCATTCTTATCTATAATGGTCTTCAGATGGTGATTAATATCTACCTCCAAAGCATGAACAATCTCTTCCTTAGCACTCAATTGCACTTGCTTATCCAGGACCATATCATTATATCATTTATTGTCCTATGTGAGCTCTTCTATCTTCTTATCCTGCATTGCCAGTTGCTCATATTTCTCGACCAACTATGTTCTCAGCTGTTCATCCTTTGCTCTGAGTTGAGCTTCCAACTCCTTGATCTTATCTTCTACCATTTGTGAGACCTATCGCTTCTCCTCTTCAAGCGAACTAATTCTGGCCTCAAAATCAGCCCTGTTACTTAGCAGTTCTTCTTCCAATTTCTTTAGTTTCTCTTCTATCATAGCCTTACTCTTCTGCAATTCTTCCTCCATTGCAACCATTTCCTTTTGAGTGGCCTCTATCTCCTCTTTCTGAGCTTCCTTGAGCTGATAGATCTACTCCAATCCTATGCTCAACCACTCTATCCAATGTGTTAGGAAGTTCAACTTCCTTAGAGTGATAGCCAATCCTATAGTGACCCTCTTATGTTCCAACTCTATTGTATTCATGGGACAAGTCGGATAATTGGCTCTATCCAGGTACAACCTCGGATGCTACCTATAATTGGTTCTCACTCCATCTAGCAAGTCATCTCTTCCCAACATCATTGTTACCTCTTCCTTGGGTAACTTCCATGGGTGTTGTACATGAATATCTATAATTTTCCTTGTACGCTCCTCATTGCTCACCCATTCTGTTATCTTCTCCAACTTGATAAACACTTGTTCTTCCCATAACTTCAACTCTCCCATGCATCCAATACAAAACTATAATTTGGTACTAGCCATGGCATTGCCTATCTGAGAGAAGAAATGTTCCACCTGGTCTTCTACCCTTTTTGCATCCTCCTTAGTTTCAAATTTTGTGAATTATGGTACCTCCAAGAGGTAACTTGTTTGCATCCTCTATAGTTCTTCCTCTGTAGGAGTTTGTTCTTCCTCTTCTTCCATGTGGTGACTAGAGCTTCCCCCAAGCTCTATTAGTGCTCTCTCTATGTTTATATTTTCCTGTGGTGGAGTCTGTTCCATAGTCCTCTCCACCTCCACATCTTCTTCCACATTCACAATATCTTGATGAGATTGTTGTTGTTCTATAGATTCTTGGGCTTCTTTTTGTTTAGTTAAGCCCACCTGTTGTTCTTCTGTCACCTGCTCTTCTTCTTGATTCTGTTGGGTTTCCATTGTTATGACTTTTTCAACAATAGGTTCTTCTTGTTCCTGTGATGCCTTCATATCTTCTTGTGCATCACTTTGATCATTTTGATTCGTACCTCCTCCCATCATGAATTTGAAGTGAGGCTTCTTCTTTTCTCTAGACTCTTCTTCTGAGGCTTCCACTATCACCTTGGCTTTCTCTTTTTCCTCCTGAGTAGTGGCTACTACTTCTTGTGCTATTTGCCTCACTTCTGTATCCTCCAAAATTTTTGAAGAGTCCAAAATTTCAAATTCATCATGCTAGAAAATCTATGGGGATTCCACCATCTCCTCTGCTTCTGTCCAATTCCAATCTTGCAAATCTAGCTTCTTTGAGTCTGACTGTTCTTCTTCTTGTTGATTCTTCTGTATAGGCTTAACTTGTTTTTTTAGAATAAGATTATTTACCATTATTTCTCATTGTCTTCTTGTTCTTACTCGTACTAGGCTGGATTGCCTCCCCATAATTTCCTCCCTTTCTTGAACTGATGGTTGCTCCTACTACCATTGTTGAAGTGCTTGTTGTTCTAGTTTAGGTTCCAACTACCTAGGCATTTTCCTTTGATGGTGTACATCCTCCTTCAAAGAAGTATCCTCATGTACTATAGTGGCTTGTTATGCTTTCTTTGTTTGAGACTTATCTAGAGTCTCCTTCTGAATTGGTACTGACTTTGCCCACCTCAAAATGGTTGGCTGTCCTACCTTAATATTCCTAGGTTCTATCAAACCTGGAAAGTGGATTCCCATCTCTATAACAACATTTAATAACAATCCAATAGCATGGAAATTCATCCCAAAATTCTTAGACCTCTTTTTTAGTACTTCATGCATCTTTTTCTCTAGATAGGTACCCCAATCATACCGAATTCCTTTGGTGATACCTTCCACATATTGAGCCATCCAGATTGGCATCTTCATGGCTCATGTTTCCCTTGATAGTTGAGCCATCATAATATTCATGGCACATGGCCAATATTTCCCTCTCAACTGGCTCTATTTAATTCCTCGAGTCCCTACACCCAAGATCTTTGCTTCGATCGATGATTTCACATTGGTAAGTGAAGTGATGATGCGATGTGTCTCAATCAGATCAACCAACTTCTTAACTACCTCCATGCCATATGCTGGTAACCCAAATGTTTTCCTGAATGCCTCTACTATGACTTCTATCTTCATCGACCGCTTGCCCACATTGACATAGGTAATTCTAGTTGTAGGATTATATGCCTGAACCATCTACAATAGATAATTATAGAAAGTCTTCTGGTGTGGTGGCACTTGTGCTATTATAACTACACCAACCTTCTCAAACTATTTCCTCCATGGGTGGTTCTTGTTTTCTTCATTACTCCACCACTTCTTACATGTATCTCCTCCATGTTGTATGAATGATATACTTGTTATCTCAACCTGGCTCTCCTCAGGTTCACTACTCATATCCTCCTCTAGATCTAGGTAATGGACTTCACTTCTCAACTCCCTCCTCGGGATTCTTTCTTGTGCCATTTCCTCCTCTCAGAATCTTGGTGGTGTCCTTCTTCGATCAACCCTCCAATACCTCTGCCCTCTCCATGGCCTGTATCCTCCTCTCCTCCAAGGATGAGTACCATACCAACCATGGGACTAAAACTATCACCCTTGGTATTGCATGGATGTGACTCTCTCTTGTAGGGGTCCTAGTGACCGTTCCACTCTATTGGCTACAATTCTTCTTAATCGGTATCTAAACTCTTCGACTGAAATCATTTTCCTACCATTCCTCTGGTTAGCTTGCTACTTGGACATCACCTATTCTACAATTAGAAGTGCCCTAAAAATCATACAATCTACTATAAATCATATAGTACACCCTTCAACTTGTTCCTGTATGGTTTCTAGATCAACAACCACCTCTAGATCGTACAATCTCCTTAACTACTTCAAACTATTCAATATTCTACAAATCATACATCTACTACACCAAAATGTATAGGGCCCATACCAATCCATACAATGTCCCTATCTAGATGCTCCCCTTCATCGAATCTATACACTTTCATATGATTTTGTATGATTTGCTCAAAAAACTTAAATCAACCTCAAATTTACTTGAAATCATATAATTTTTTCTTGAGATCGTACAATCTACCTCCAAATCATACAATACATCCTTTGAAACCCTTGTTCACCTGAAACTCATGTTTTTCACTTCTCCTCCATGATTTCTCATCGACCCAATTGTCGAAATATCTCGATCTATCTTTTCAATGCAATTTCGGAGCAATTCTTCAATTTTTCATCACTTGGCACAATTTACCCCCAAAAATAAATTTTTGGCTGTAATGCAAGGTTGTACGGTCTTCTCCTTCCTTCCCTCTACCTTCTCTAGTTTGTTTTTGGCTACTTTTATCATATTAGGGCTTGTAATCTCCTTTCTCTTATAATTTATTTACTTCGGCTCCAATCCACAACTTCTTCGAACCCTGGTGTACGTTTTTCCATAATCTGGTTCTTGCTTGGATGCCTTCTACTACAAACCCTTATTTTCCTTTACTAAAATTTAAAATCTACTTTTAATGGAGTCGAAACCCTTGCTTTTCTTCTCTGGTTTGATTTTCTTGAATGCAAAAAGTCTCCCTAGTGTAAATTTAGAAATGGGTCATGCAATATTGTAGTTCACTGATGAATTTTAATGCCCATGTAGTAGATTTCATTCAGTTGCACGCTTTTCACCTTCGTTCTCCTAAAAATTTTGAATTCCTCCTTGTACGATTTGTAAAATTGCTAAAGTTAGCCTTGTATTTAAATTGTTATCAAACCCTAACTACTCAAATTTTAAAATTGCACCACTTTGCATGTCTTTTTATCTTCCTTGCTTGGATGATTGACAACTCATCACTTTTCCATGTGATTTTATCTTTTCTCACTCTTTTTTGATAACACATCATTCCACACATGCGAACATTAAATGCGATGGTTGAAAATCATACAATTGCACCTAAAATCATACATTGTATGATCTAAATCATACAACATGCTTCCTTGTATGATTCTGCATGTACTTTTTCCATTTTTTCTTGTACGATCTCCCACTTATGCTTTTTTAGCTTTAAAATTGACTTGTACGATCTATCACTTAGAGAAATTTTCTATTTTCTCTCTCTTGAAGAGGTCACCATTTTCGGTTTTCAACCCACTTCCTTCTTAATTGCATCTCGAGGGATTTTCACAACTAAGGCATTTTATTTTTTTTTTTTTTTCATTTCCTAACCTATTTACACTTATCATCGTGGGAATCACATAGTGACATTCACTTGTACGATCCCATATGATTCTTCTCTTGGAGGTTTGATCATGACATTCCGAGTGATTGTGTCATCTAGTACCACTTGCTCTCTAGGGTGATTCATCTCCACTTGTGATGTTACCGAGTTCCCTAGCCTTCCACTACCATGTGTACAATTTGGGATTGTACAATTGCAAGCTGGAGTATCTTCACCTAGTGTCCCTTCCTCTTGTCGTGTAGGTGATTGATCCCTTGGTAGTGGTGTCCTTACTACTCTACTATCATTTGAGTGACTTCTCTACCTATCTCCTCGGATCAATTCTTGCTCTAGACTTGGTGATCGGATCCTTTGTTGTCCTTGGTTTCTTTCATCTACAAAATGCACTCTTCCTCTACTAGCAAGGCCTCTACCATATGAGTGTCTTCCCCATCCTATTCCTCTTGACATCGGGCTTCTCTATGCTAGTGGTGATTCCTCCCTTTCTTGGAGTAATCCTCTACCACCTACCACTCTTCGAGGTCCTCTTCGGATTAGGGGTGGTCATCCCAATGGATACTACCTTGTAGGGTTTGGTAAGATCCCTCTCATCCTTGGTATACCTTGTAGATTCCTTGTCTAGTTCAAACATGCTAAGGGTGCATCTCCCAACCATCTAGGAGTAGGGGGTTAGAACCTTCCTCATCCTCTTCCTCCTCTAATTGTAACATCACCTTGTCCTCATTCATTCCATGGTCGAATACCTCCTCCCCTTCTTGGTTGAAGCCTTAGGGGTCCTTGTCTATTCCTTCCTCCCATTGCTTGGTTATCAGGAGTTATCTCTACCAACTCAATGTTGGCTAGTGGACTTCTACTTCATCTTACACTTGGTGATAATTGTCGTAGTGCTCTGATTCTACGATCTACATGTACTAAGCGATGTCTCCATATTATTTCCTCGAAGCATATTTGTGGAGATGAGGTTGCCAAGATCTCTCTATATGCATCAAAAAAATCTATCTCAGAACTTGAGTCATTCCGATTATCTTCTCTTTGTTCTACCCAATCTTTTGGTAAATTCATCAATCTCTCCAATCTCCTTACTTCTCTCCTTTGTCTTCTTAATTTTCGATAGGCTATTGTATATGCTTGTGGATCAAGGTTGGTTTGATGCTCTTGTGATCTCCCTAGTTGTCGATGTGTTGTTGTACATGTTGGGGGATCATGGTCATCTTGAGGATTCTAGGGTCTCCCTGGGAAATCATCATCATCACTACTTTCTATGCTAGGTTCCCTTACTAGCCAAGGTATTCCTTCATCATTGGAGTCACTCAAATCCACCTATGCATTACCTTGTGATTCAGGTGATGTGGTTGCTTCCTCAATGTCTCACCAAAGCATCTCTGCATCTTCATTCATCATTGGTGGATCACTTGGTGGTACTTGTGAACTTGTGCTTGCACCATCATTTCTTATACCACTCCTTGGAGTTATCCCCTCATTATCCTCAGCTTCCCCTTCTAGTTCCTGTAGCCTAGCTATTCTTTGTTCATCCAACCTTCGTATTGTGCTATCCAATTCTTGGATGGTTTGTTCTCTCAACCTTGCATTATGACCTCGTAATATCTGATATTCCTCCTATAGTTGTTGTGTCTATAGTCACATTCTCTATTGTAATAGCCCTATCTAAGCTAATGGAGTAAGTCCAACCAATTCTTCATCAATGGTCTCATTCCTATTCTCTTCTGGAACTTCCATTTCAAAAGTGTCCACTCTATCCTCATATCGTACTATTAATCGTATCCTTCTTCGTCCTTCAGCTTGTTGGGGTAGTTCTCTATGCTCCACCTAGGGATACATCATATTCCTATTTACTTGGGGTGCTTCTTCTTGCCTTCCCCTATTTCTGGGTAATAATACTATCTCCTGATATCCTCTTTCATTTGGAGGAATCCACTCTTCATCTTCCTCTATTACTCGTTCGGTCCCATCCATAAATCTGACATGCACCCATAATATTCTTCTTTCTCTGGGTCGAGGTGCCAACTCTTATTATTCTATGGTTGGTCTTGTCTCCTCCCCTTCTATGAATAAGTGTGTGAGTCCCATGTCAGGCTCTTCCTATGATGGACCTTGCTCACCTTGAGTCCTCCATTGAGCTTCTGCTCATCTTCTTCATTCAATCTCTTCTGAAGAAATGAATAAGCATTGTACTTTGTAAGGCTTCAAATTTGAGCCATTTATAGTGTCGGGTACCTCAGTCCCATTCAATTTTTGCAACTTGACTACTCCATTATTCATTACTTCTACCACTTTGTAGGGACCAAGCCATAAAGTCTTCAACTTACCGGGCTTGATTTCCCGCTTTCCATTAAACTTTAGAACCAAGTCACCCGGACTAAGTTCTAACTTCCTCAAGTGTTTGTCATGCCATAACTTCCTTCTTTTTTGAGCTACCTCAATTGCCCATTGTGCCATGAATCTTCTTTCATCTAACTTGATCAGTGTTGTCAGTCACTCTTCCAAAATTTCTTGATCACCCAAGCGATGCTCCATCATGACTCTCAAACTTGGTATCAAGAATTCAACTGGCACCACTACCTCTTGTCCATACATCAACTAGAAAGGTGTATGCTCTATTGTTGGTTTAAAATTTGTTCTGTATACCCACAAAATAGATGGTAACCTTTCCTCCCAATATGCTCCTTCTATTCCATAGGTTTTATACAAAGTAGATACTAGGACTTTATTTGTTGCTTCCACCTACCCATTTGCTCTGGGATAGTATGGACTAGATAATGAATGCAAAATCTTGAATTTGTTGTCAGCATCTTGATGATTTCATTGACAAAGTGTCCTCCTCGATCACTCGTTATCTATAGTAGAATACCAAATCTTGTAATTACCTACTTATACAAGAATCTTGTTGTACTTTTAGTTGAGTTGTCAGGTAATGCTCTCGCTTCGACCCACTTTGTCAAGTACTCTATTGCTACCACAATGTACCTACACTTCCTTCTTTGAGATGTTTTCAATGGTCTAATGAAGTCCAATCCCCATATTTCAAATAATTCCTAGGGTTGTGATGGATGCAATGGCATAAAGTCCCTCTTTACTGGCTTCCCTATCCTTTGACAAGTATCACATGCTTTCACATATTCTTTTGCATCATTATATAATGTGGGCCACCATAATCCTGCTAGTAATATTTTCCTAGCGGTTGCATCTGGTCCCATGTGCCCTCTTGCTAAGCCTTCATGAGCTTCTTTCAATGTCACTTTGACTTCTTCCTCCATCACACATCTTCGTAAGATACCATCACTTCCCATATTATACAATAATCCTGCTATCAATTGGAAGGGTGTTGACTTCATAATCACTTTTTTTTCTTGGTTGCCATAATTTCTTGTGGCAACTCTCCTATGGATAGGTACTAGCCAATCAACTTGTACCATGATGGAACAACATTGATGGCAAATAATTATGCATCAAGGAATTCATCTAGAACCCCTATTCCTGTAGGCTCTCCTGATCGTATCCGAGATAGCTGGTCTACAATTACATGCTTCTTACCAGGTCTCACTACTACTCAGAATACGAACTCCTGTAGGGTGATGAGCCACCTACTGACCCATCCTTGTATCATCAATTTGTTTATCAAGTACAATAGAGCTTGGTGATCTACATAAAAAGTAAAGGGATTCACCAGTAGGTAATGCCTAAACTTTTGGACTACATATACCATTCCCAAAGCTTCTCTTTCTATTGTACTATAATTTCTCTCCACCCTTGACAATAGGTGACTAGCAAAGAAAATAGGTTGATCCAGCCTGAAACTATCCTTCTTGTGCCAAAGCACATCCAATTACAAAATTTGAAGCATCAATATGGACATGGAATTCCTTATCCCAATTTGAGAACACCAAAATCGGGCTACTGACAAGCTTGGCCTTCAACTCCTCAAAGGCTCCTTGGTGCTCCTCTGTCCATCTGAAAGGAACATTCTTCTTCGTCAATGAATCCAATGGATAGGATACATGTGCATAATTTCTGATAAACCTTCGATAATACCCCATCGATCCAAGGAAGGTTTTAAGTGAACTCACATCATATGGTTCTTCCATGTGCAATATCACATGGATCTTATCAGGATCTATTTTTAATCCTTCACTACACACTATGTGTCCTAACAACTTTCCATATGGTACCATCAGGTAACACTTCCTAGGGTTTAATGAGATCTGTGCATTTTTGCACCTACTCATACATTCATTGAGGGTAGGAAGATGCTCCTTGATCTTCCCATAAATGGACCAATCATCCAAAAATGCTTTGAAGTTCCTTATTGCCAATTGATCAAATATATATAGTATGATGCACTGAAATGTAGTTGGGGCATTATAGAGCCTGAATGGCATTCGATTGTATGCATAGATGCCATTCTCCACAATAAATGTGGTCTTCATCTTATCCTCCTCGGCTATACTTATTTTATTGTAACCTAAAAATCCATCCAAAAATGAATAGATCTCATGTCCTACGACTTCCTCCAGGATGGAATCTATGAAGGGAATAGGGAAGGGGTCCTTAATAGTTACTACGTTTAGACTCCTAAAGTCCACACATATTCTAATTTTTTCCACTTCCTTCTTCAAGGTGACCACTATAGGTGATACCCACTCACTGGTCGTAACCCTGAAGATGATTCCTACCTCCAACATCTTCTCTATCTCTACGTTCACTAATGCAACATATTTTGGGTTCATTCTATATGGTCTCCTCCTTACTGGTTGTGCTCCAGGAATTAGTGTAATCTTATGGACACATAACTCAGGTGGTACTCCCTTCAAGTCCTTGTATGTCCATGCAAAGACATCCTTATATTCCAAGAATATCTTAAAAGCTATCACTTTCAATACATGGTTCCAATCATCACCATAGTGAATCATCCTAGGTTCATCCTCCATCCCTAGATTGATGTCCACTATCCGAGGTCCTTCATATTTGATATTCTCTGGCTCACTTGCTGCTTTCTCCACATTCTTTGGGTGTGCTGGTCTTGCATCAATTTTTGCATCTCCTACTGTATATTCTACAAAATTTTTGGAAATGTCCATTTCTCTTCCACCTCCTTCTTAGGTTCTTGGCTGACTTTGGTTTCATCTTATTTTTCCTTGATCTCCTCTGAGTCAATACAGAGGTAGTTGGGCTGAAAAATTTTGTACTCCTCCATTTTCCAATGAAGAAGTCCACTATCAGATCTAGCTTCATCTTCACTACATTCATCCAGGTACAACATTCCTTCTCCATCTGGTTCATATCCTTCATCTCCTAAGGAATTTTTTGATTCATCGATCATGGCTACATCCTCACTAACCTTTTGATTAGTCATATTAATCATATATTTGTGTTGTCCCTTCTTGAAAGTGATCTGATTCTTTCCCTAGTTGTGATTAACTTTGGCTACATGTAGCCATCCTCTTCCCAATAGAGCATCGTATGTAAGCTTCTGCATAGTAATCACAATGAAATCCAAGATAAACTCTTGGTCAGCTATCACCACTTGTTGTGCTATCAAGACTCCCTTTGTCTCGATACCATATTGGTCAACACCATATAATTGGAAGCTCGGTGCCCATAGATATGGAGCACCTAGTTCTAGCTAAGTCCTTTCAGGTAGCACATTGATGTTGGATCCTCCATCCATAATAACTTGTGTCAATTTGTGCCCTAGGATCTCCATATGAACTAATGCAGGTTTCTTTCCCACATCAATCATCAATATAGTAGGGTCCATGAATTGGTATTTTTGTTTCTTTTCCTGAATCGGTTGACTCTGCACTTCCATCACCTTATGAGGTTGTATCTCTTCCACCATCACTTTTTGTAATGATGGGATAGCTTCCAATAGGTTAGCCACTTTGATCTCTACTATGGTGTCCAAAACCTGTGCTGCTAGACTCTGCACAATTGCCTTCTCTTCTGATGGTTTTTTTGTTCCTTTTCTTCTGCTAACTTCACTTGTTTAGCTTTTTGTGCTTCATCTTGTAGTATTTTCTTTGCTACTTGCTAGTATTGCTTTTCTTTTGTTGGCTTAGGATACTTATCCTTTTTAGCCTGATTCCTTGTCATGGCTAAAACTTCTTAGGTTTCCTCTTTAACTTGAGGAACCTCAATATCTAAATAATTTACATTTTATGGGTTACTTGAACTCATCTTCTTGGGACAATTTGCTTCCTTGTGGTTACCTAGACCACACCACCTACACATATGTGTAGTGTTCACTTGCTGCATTTCTTGTCTCTGAGGTGAAGGATAATTTTTCGTGAAATACCCCCATTCTTGGCAATTGTGACATTGTATGATCGGCCTCCCTTCCGAATCATACTACAAATGACTCTGTCCTCCTTGTCGATTGCCCTAGTTCGGCCTTCCACCTCATCGACTATTTCTATAACCACCACTTGTTGCTTGTTGCCCACTTCCTAGGGTCTTTGGTTTCTCTTCCTGCTCCTAGATTGTTAGGACCTATGGATGTACTCTTGCATTATATGGATATAGCATCACCTCATGTCCCATCACATTATATATATGATAGTAATCATTTTATGGACACTTTACATTTGTATGACCTTCAGTTTTGCATTCTATGCACCAAATGTCATTCCTGTCAGGCTTGCTTCTTTGTTCTTTCATGATCTTGTCAAATTCTTGATGAAATGATGCTACTATTCTTTGTATAGTGTCATCTTCTCCACTATCTGAATCATTGGACTTGGGATGAGATAAAATTCCTATGTACATCTATTTCGATTCACTTTCAAAATTCTTTGCATGCTTTACAACTTCCTCATACATTTTTGATGGTACTACCTTCATATTTTTCTTATATTTTAATAGCAATCCATCTACAAACCATCACTTCACCAATACATCTACCAAAGGCATCTGCATCTTATCTACTAACTACTTTAGTCTATGGTTGTATGATTTTACATCTTCATCAAGTTTTTGCTTCATCATACAAAGTTTAGTAACAATGTCTCCATCATCCTTCAAAGGGTAAAATTCTTCAATGAATTTCTCCTTCACTTGATTCCAAGTCCAAAAATCTATTGTATTTTCCCTTTTTAGATACCAATCCATCACCAATCCTCTCAAGGTAGTAGGAAATAAAGTTACCCAATCATCTGGTTGGTCTACACCATTTTCCCTCCAAATGGTTATACAGGTTTTGATATGTCTTGTGGGGTCTTCCTTACCCTCACCTGTAAAATGTGGACATCTCTGCTTGGCTACCTTGTTAGCCATCTTTGAAGAATCATCCTCATCACTTGAGGTATCCCATGGAATCTCTATCTGATTCCTCCTTGGGGGTGTTTTACTACACTCATCATCAGAAGTTTCTATCTGAGGTATCTTATTCTATCCCACCAATCATTGACCAAACTCATGTGCATCTTCACTCCATGACTTCCTTCATTGATGTGAGGGAGATGGTCTTGGTCCTTCTTCTTGAGACCTCATGCCCTGTTGCCCTGGTGCCTGACTCCCATCCTCTACACTCCCTTGCAACCCTTCTATCACTTTCTTAGGTGTCACCATCCACTCTCCTTCCTCATGCACTACTTCTCTATCAACTCGCTCCTCTATGTTAGGTGGTTCTGGTACCTCCTCTTCTGTCTCTATCAATAGTACTTCAAAATCTCCTTCTTTAGATGCCCAAACTTGCTCTATTTTTGGTTCATGTGTACTATGGTCTGAGTTACTTGCATTATCTCTTTGAGAAATTCTCATGCTCCTTCTTACTAGAATTTTCTCTCGTACTTCCCATCTCCTACGCCTTTGCACACTGGTGTCTGTCATTCACCTCTAGTTTTGTAATATTCTTACTTGTCAATTTGACCCATTTTAACAAAAATGCCAAGTTTGATAAGGCAATGATGCCAAATGTAGCATAGGGGTGTAGTATTCCTAGTGGGGAGGTGGTTTTCAAGGGCTTATAATGATCAATTTACTATTCCCAATCGATGGACCAAATCGTACAATCATATAGTCTTTACAACTATCAATTTGTGATAACAAAATAACTTGTACGGATCCCAAATCGTACCACTGTATGATCCCAAATCATATAGTGATAGATATTGTATAATTTCACACTCATTCAATCCTTCATATTTGGTTTTGCAAGCTTTCGTACATAGTTTTGTAACTAAATTGTTTGATTTCCCAATACTGCCAAATCGGGTAAGTTTTCCTCAATCGCATAAACTACCAAATCGGGTAAGTTTCTTCTGTACGATTTGTAAGAGCTCTGGTGTATGATTTGTATAAAATGAAAGTACAAAAAGGTGCCAAATTGGATATTCTTCTATGCCAATCTCTCTCAGATAAGTTTTGTAAAGGTTTAACATGGCAATTAATCCATTTCTACCAACATGCAAGTTCCATCATCAGGGTTTGAGAGAGTTCTCTCCAATGGCAATATCCAAAAATCATACAACAGCCTTCAATACATCTTTCTTGATATCATCCTCATCATAGATCATTCATCAGGTTCACACCAGTGCTGGTTTAATCCAATTCTTCCATAGCAATGCATTAAGTATCAATAACAACCATAAAGAAGTACATGCAACAAAGATAAACTACAAAACATTATTCTACCATTCTAGGATCGTACAGTACGTGAGAGAAAACTATGAATTGTGATTCTTCTTCATTACTTGTCAACAATGCCATACAATCACTAAAAGGTACTCAACAATCATAGGTATGCATCAATACTTCATACTATTCAGACCAGAACATAGCCAAAACTCACAAGCATTAACCAGACTATCAAAATTGAAAAGGGGGCCTTATATAACATTGCCCAGGCCATTCCAAAGTGGTTCCTAAGGCAATTCATTATTCACAACTGCCCATGCATAATGGAATGCATAATTATACCTTTTACTAAGTCTAAACACATCATTTATCAAATTCATGCGCAATTACAACTCAAATTGCATTTCCCTTGCATTTCATTTCATTTCATTGCACATTGTATGGTTTGCCCTTCAGTTTGTATGGTTTACCTCCTGCTTGTATGGTTTGCTCCTACTTGTACGGTTTACCAAAACTTGTCAAAATTGTCAAACTGGGCAAATCCTCTTGTCACTTCTTCTTCTGGGAGGTGGATTTGCTGCCTACAATTATTATCTTGGTAAAATTCAAATTTGACAAGGCATAGCCAAGGGAACTTCTACTTCATGATGAAAATGACATGAAGAATTTGATGAAGAAAATTTAGTAGTTTTGGAGTGATGGAAAATATTTTTAATCAAAAGGTAAAGTATATATGGTCTAATTGACATAACAAAAAGTGTAACATTTTGATGAGAATCCATATAAAGCCTATTAAAAAATACAAGTTAATCAATTAAAATCATTAGTTGGTGTCAATAAGATGCATAAGGTGCATTCCATCAAACTTGAACTAAATATTCCAATCTAATAGTCTTATAATGATATGAAGTAAACTTTGATATATATATATAAATATATATATATATATATATATATATATATATATATATATATATATATATATGAATTCAACATTTTAAGATTACATATTTTTTTTATTACACTAGAGGAAAACTTGTTACAATTTTCTACACCTCTTCGTGGGTTCGAATCTCACTCCTTGTCACCACTTTAACTTTTACGTAGCTGGTTTTTTTATTATTATACTAGAGGAATGGGTACCTTGTTACAATTTTCTACACCTCTTCGTGGATTCGAATCTCACTCCTTGTCGCCACTATAATCTCGAGTTGCATCGGGTAAACTTTTACGTAGCCGGCTATGCTGACGCGATACGCCCACACTGATCTTGGTACTACGGGTCCAAGGGATTGGAACCTGGTCTTAACGCCCATACAAAAATGTTTTGACTGTTGAACCAACCTTGAGATCCTATATATGTTTTAATCTATGGTTTTGTTTAAAATTAATATGCTTTTAAGTTTCAAGAAATCCATAATGTTATTGTAAATTTGTGTGGAAGATGAACTCAACAAATTAAAATTGTTTGGTATACAGTCATAATTTTACTAATTCTCTAATTTATTTTGAATTTTAGTGTCAAACTTATTTCTTCCAAACCTATCGCATGGATTTTAGCATTTGAAACTTTGTAACATAGAATATAATAAATATTATTCTTAGGTCATTTGTTCTTCATGAATCATTAGTGTTAATGAACGATTATGGTTAGGTCAATTACGATGTCATAACGAAAATATTTCAATTGATAAAATAACAAAATAGACAAAATGGAATATATCTGCTTATAGAAACTGATCCATAGATCGTTGATAGGAATAAAGATGACGCATTCAAGATGGTATGTTCACCA
>JAQPPZ010009661.1:0-28368 GCA_028583015.1 Wollemia nobilis | reverse complement strand
TACAAACCAGAAAATAATATGATTGAAGACGATATGAGTGATGTGAAATATGAACCGTTTTCTGCCCCAACGGTTATAAAGGGATTTTTGCCAAATTGTAAGTTCCATGATCATGTAAGATGAATTCTACTATTAGGAAAGTTAAAAATTGATAACGGATGCCCCAACTCCTGTGGGTGAATCCATACTGTTGATGAAATTGCCTTGTTGGCGCCATTGATATGCAGAGATGCAATATGAAAGAAAGAGTCCAGAACTCAGACATGCTCCTAGTGATTGTATGGATAATTTCTCGGGTCAGAACCAATCAACCTAGGTAGCCTTAATCTCTAGCAAGACTCAAAATAATGATGATATTGAAGATTGTCCATGTTTAAGGCCCCATGAACTAGGCCATCAATGACGATTGTTGAGCAAATTAATCTTGGTATGAGGTCACTTGAAAAGTAGAATACCCAAAATTGATTTCCAATTTTCAAACAGTGAAATAATTGATGATGATAAATGGTAAGTGTCCTTATGGTGGTTTAATCCTCTTACCGAATTGCATGGATTCAAATCGCTGCAATCGCCAAGGTGATAGAATATACCACTAGATATGAGGTTTACTTTAATTTTATTTGGCAAAAATCTGCATGATGAAAGAAGAATGAATGAAGTTGACGATAGATCAGAAGAACTAATGAATGTGGTTAATTTTGTGAAGGTTTTGAATTTTTTTAACCCAATTTGTAAATCAATGATGAATGATGCGCTTTTTGAGAAAAATGACAAAATTTGTTTCCAAAACTGTTGTAATCTTCACAAAATGTTTTATTATGATAGGAAGAATGGATGGATGCAATTTGATGAAATTTGGAGGAGGTAAGCTTCAATTTTGTAAGTTTTGTTCTTTTGTTCAATACTGACACCAAACACCGGTATGCATTTGGAGGTGGCAGAAATGCCCACCGGTGTTTGAATGCATCATGAAATGCCCCACTACGCCTGAATGTGCCATGAAATGCCCCACTGCATTTCAGGGAGCCAAAACCAACTATTTAAACAATTTCAGCGAGAATTTCGCTCATTTGTGCGTTCGAGCTTGAGAGAAGTGCGTCTGAGGGAGTGGAATGAAGTGGAGTGAAGTGAAAGGTTGTGTGGGAGAGTGAAGAATGCGGGAGCTATGGCAGAGATGGGATCGGACGTGCCAGTGCAGCCAGCTGAGGTATTTTTTTATTTAAGGAAGTACTTTTATTTTATTTTATTTTTATTTTTTTTACAGGCTTTTTTTTTTTTTTTTTTTTTTTTTTTTTTAGAAAAAAATTGTAACCAATTTTTGTTTTGTTGATTTTGCAGCTTAGGGTGTTAGAGGCATGATACCGATTCTCCCCTATCATTCCAGGGATGATGAGGTCATTGTCCCAGGAATACTGGGAGACATTGGAAGCAGTAGGGCTAGCGGAGGCAGCCCGGTTGGAGGTAGTTCGGGCAGATGAAGGGTACCTCTCGGCTTTGGCCGAGAGGTGGGATCCAGATCGGGGGACGTTCCAGCTCCCGACTGGAGAGATGACGGTGACTCTTGAGGATGTATACCGCATCCTCAAGGTTCCCGTGGAGGGGGAGCGGGTGGAGGTTGGACGAGATAAGGCCGCAGAGATGTCAAGTTGTTTGGGGATGACTGGAGGGAGATCCGGACGGAGAGCGGGGGGATTCCTTACTTGGCCATGTATACGGCTAAGGAGTTGGTAGCGGTGGAGGCTTTGATGATGTTCGTATTGGCCAACATTGTGGCCTCGAACAGCACCGGGTGCAGGTTTCCATGGAACCTAATGGGTGTAGTGAGCGAGATGCTCACTAATAGGGTAGTGTATGCCTGGGTGCCCGTTTTATTGGTGCAGGTGTACCAGGAGTTGTATGAGGTTTGAAGACAAGGCTGGAAGGGCCTAGGCTATAGTTTGGTTCTCCAGTGCTGGGGCTGGGAGCACTTCAGAGTGGCCCGATCGGAGGGGTTGCCATGTGCTTACTGGGACATGAGCCAGGCTTATGGTAGGAGATGGCTAGTGGCGGAGGAGAGACAGTCGAGCCACCCCGTGAGATCGGGGCAATGGTATAGGAGTTTATGGGCAGATTTGATAGATGCCCAAGTCATTTGGAGGCCCTGGCAGGAGGCGAGGTGGATCGGTGATGGAGAGCATCTGAGACGGGTGCGATAGGCTAGATGGGAGTGGGTCGGGGCCACAGCGAGGTAGAGTACATACAGATGTCTCGAGTGCTCTGCCAGGTCGGATTGAGATAGGATGTCCCCGGTGAGCCAATGTGCTACCGAAGGCACAGATCAGAGGGGGATTTGCCATGTGCTGAGCCATGGAGGGAGGCGATAGAGGACGATGAGGACATGGAGATCATCGACGTGGATGACGTCGGGGTAACAACTGAGTATGCAGCATGGATGGCTACAGAGCCGAGGTGGGAGCCACCATTGGTGGCTGTTGGAGTTGGAGAGGACGATGGAACCACAGAGGTTCCCAAGCATAGGGAGGGTCCCCGCCTTCGAGCTGACAGTCGAAGGCGAAAGGGTAATATGGTACGATAGACACCAGGGAGCAGAGATGACGAGGAGGATGATGGCAAGGGCCTAGGAGAGGTCGTAGGAGAGACTAGGGATGTACCCCCTAGCAGGCACGAGGATGATCTGGCACAGCTGCAGCAGTAGATAGTAGAGCGCGATGCTATGCTAGCTGTCCGAGATGAGAGGATAGCTCGGCTAGAGCAACAGGTTGCAGAGCGGGATGCCCTGATAGGCGTTCGGGAGGGGAGGATGGCCCGGATGCAGAAGCGGACTTGGATGGAGCGACTAGGGTGCCCCGGGATGACGGGGTGACGAGACTCCAGGCAGAGCTAGCAGAGCGAGAGCGACGACATGGGATAGACATATCTAGACTTAGGTCTAGGACTCATTATATTGAGGCTCTGGAGGACACATTGTTTAGGCATCACATTGTGTTGCCTGATCCTCCATCCTCCTCTGTCTCTAGGCGTAGTGAGTCTATGCACACCACTAGGTCTAGGGCTCCTACTAGGTCACAGGGGTCCTCTTTTGATGGTTAGCTTAGTGCTTAGATGCACTCTTTATGAGCCTTGGTGCTCTATTGTATTTTGTAGCCTTTTGGCATTCACTGTACGTTTTGATTTTTATACATATATATACATGGCTTTTATTTTTAGTGTTTTACTTTCTTTTGTGTGAATGCCTATGTTTTTGTGATGCATGTTTTTATATGTTTTAATGTTTTTGATGCATATGTGATGGAATGGAATGCAAACTTATAGATGATTAATGCGAGACTAAGTATATAACGTGCAAATCTATGGATGATTAATGCAAGACTAAATAAATGAAATATGCACTAAGAAGCACTCATACTTTTAGATAGTTAGATTTAGCCAACTGTTATCATAATTGTTTAATCAGGGGCACCGAACTTGGTGGCTTGTGAATGAATGATGTATGGAATGACATGAATATGGAAGAAGATATGGAGGTTAATATGGAAGAAAATATGGAGGAAGACATGGAGGTTGATATGGAAGACTGTTTTACAAAGACTCAAACATGCTAGTGGTATCAAACAAACTTACTAATACTACCTAATTCAACTAGGACCAAATGTGTGTGCATGTGAGTTCATTAACCAAATCAGAAGCATGGTAGTGACTCTAGGCAATCAAAAACCTGTGTGTGTGCAAGTGTGTTCATTAACCTCATCTTGCATAAATTAAGTAACCCTGTTATGGATAAGACCCCGAAGCTAGTTTGTCCGTATGAGCATTCAGAGGTCTCTCTTTGAGGAGAGACATGTCGCCACGCAATGAGTATACTCCACTACTAGTCAAGCGTCTATAGCCCCGGTGAAGGTTAACTCCATAGTCCATGTTGTTTTTGACCTTTGTAAGCCTTAGGGATGACTACCTATCCCTCTGACTGGACAAGTAGTACGATCCTTAAAACTTATTTGGGATCAGTGGTGTGTGAAAAATGTTCATTTCCTTAGAGCTTTGGGGAATCGTATTCTCAACCGAAGTATGATGAGAATTTTACCCTATCCTTACTACTCTATTTATATTTATATTTTGTGATTGCTTGTGATAGTGGTAAGAACCACTGTTTTATGGACTATGTTTGCATGATAGGACAAACGAGGATTACCCTTTTTACTTCAAGGCCCAACCCAAGGATGGTGTTATCTCTCTTTGACACAAGATGTTTTTTAAGATGTGAAAATGTGATAGGTTCAAGACCGCTTTTGAAATCATTTCCCAATACTCAAGATTTTATTTAGTGTAATTTGTGATATGGCCCTAGAGAACTTTAACATGCATTTCAAAGTTTTCTTAAAACACTAGAAATGGCTGAGTGACTGAAAACATTTTGGCAATGTAAATATGTGCAAATGGAAAATTGGTGTACAAATGACAATTCGGTTTGATGGATTTTATGAAGGTGCCCCTGATTAAGGCAACATGAATTTTGCTTGACCAAATTTTATATCCAAAAGATAGAATGGTTTCTAACATGATATGCAACTATGGCTGAAAATGAAATGTTATGGTTTTGAATGAGATGTATGCACATGAAATGCAATGTTTTTTTGAATGAGATGTATGCAACTAACAATGAAATGCAAATTCTTTTTATTTTATTTGTTTTTTTTTTTTTTTTTTTACAAGCCATGTATATATGTACTATAAGTTCCATTACCCACTCTTTCAGTGACCATATATGGACCTAACCAATTAGCCGTGAATTTATCTCAAAGATGCGGCAATGCATTGGTGTTTTGTTGATTCTCTTTAAGGACAAGATCCCCTACTTGAAATTCTCTTAGATGAACTTTGGCATTGTAAGCACATTTCAATCGGTCTTGATAAACTCGCAAATGCTCTAAAGCATTGATTCATTTTTCATCTATGAGTGTGAGTTGATCAAGACGTGCTTGTCTAGCAGTATCATCATCGAGCTCAAGAGGCATGATTGCTTCAGCTCCATAGACCAAATAAAATGGCGTTGCCCCAATGGGAGTTCTGATGCTTGTTCTGTAAGCCCATAATGCCAAGGGGATTTGTGTATGCCAATCTTTATGATTTTCTTTAACAAGTTTCTTAAGAATAGCAATTATGGTCTTATTTGAAGTTTCAGATTGTCCATTGGCTTGTGGGTAGTAAGGAGTTGAGAAACTATGTTGGATATTATACTTTTCGCAAAGAGCTCGAACATCCTTATTCTTAAAAGACTTGTCGTTATCAGAAATTATTTTAGAGGGAATACCAAAACGACAAATGATATGGTGAAGTATAAACTCCACAATTCTAGGACCTGTCGTACTGGTTAGAGGAATAGCTTCAACCCACTTTGTGAAGTATTCAGTGGCTGTAATGATGAAAGTATGCTGTCCTAAAGAGGTAGGTGAAATCTTGCCAATTAAATCGAGACCCCATTGTGAGAAGGGCCAAAGGCTTTGGATGGGTTGTAAAGCTTGTGATGGTATATGGGTTAAATTAGCGTGTTCTTGACACTTTTTACATTGTTTAACATACTTGCAACAATCTTGTTCCATAGTGGGCCAATAATACCCCATACGTAAAATACGCTTCACAATGGCCATTCCACTAAAATGACCACCACAAGTACCATCATGGGCTTCAACAATAGCTCTATGTGTTTCACCTGCTTCTAGACAGTGGAGGAGTACTCCATCATATCCACGTTTATACAACACATCCCCCAAAAGAACAAAACGAGCTACCTTTTTCTTAAAACAACGGTGGGCAGTTCGAGACAAATCAGGTGGAAGTGTTCCAAACTTGAGGAAGGCTACTATCTCACTAGACCAAGGCTCATATGGATCTGAATGGATAAAGCAAACATCTTTTTCATCTTTAGACTTAGCACGGACAATTGCAGACTTAGAGATTATGGAAATGATTAGGGGTTGTACCTCTCCAAGGGAATCCTTTGGAATCAATGATCCAAGAGAGGCCATGGCATCCGCAAATCTATTAGTCGAACGAGGCAAACTAGTGATCTCATACCAATCAAACTTAGAGAGCAACTTCATTGCTACATCATGATAAAGCTTAATGGTAGGTTCTTTGGCTTGGTATTCTCCTATAATTTGTTTAACCACGAGTTGAGAATCCCCAAATATCCGAATACGCTTAATGCTCATAGCTATGGCTGATTGAAGACCTAAAATTAAGGCTTCATACTCTGCTGTATTATTGGTGCATTGGAAGTCTAGTTTGAATGATAAAGGGATGGGAATCCCTTGAGGTGTATGAAACACAACTCCAAGACCCCGACCTTTCACGCACTTAGAGCCATCAAAGAATAGCGTGATGTCAACATCTTCCTTCGGAATGATGTCCTCTTCTTGTTCAGTGATAGCAAATACCGAATCATCTGGGAGCTCAATAATCAAAGGATGATCACTAGGTAGTGGAGCTTCCGCAAGTTGATCGGCTATAACTTGACCTTTAACGGATTTTTGGCTAATGAATTCAAGATCGAATTCGATAAGCAACATTATCCATTTAGCAGTACGAGTGTTATTATAAGTGCGAGACATCATATAACGCAGAGGGTTTTCTCTAGCTATGACATATGTTGTATGGCTAAGCATATAATGACAAAGTTTCTTAGTGGCAAAAACCACTGCTAAGCACAACTTTTCCACATAAGCATATCGGGTTTCATAGCTTACCAATGTTCGACTAATATAATAGATAGCTTGCTCACGATTTTGTTCATTCTTTTGTGCAAGCATTGTCCCTAAGGCAAAGTCCGTTGCTGAGATATAAAGGTTGAAAGGGACCCCTGGACGAGGCGGAGCTAAGACTGGCAGAGATGCTAAGTACTGCTTGATGTCATCAAAGGCTTTCTGACACTCATCTGTCCATGAAAATTGTACCCCCTTTTGTAGTAGGTGGCAAAATGGCCTACATTTATCAGAAAGTTGTGCAATAAAGCGACGGATTGAATTAATCTTTCCTTGCAAACTACGCAACTCCTTCAAATTAGTTGGGGGACACATTTCAATAATGGCTTTGACCTTGTTTGGGTCCACCTCAATACCTCGTTTAGAGATAATAAAACCTAGGAGTTTGCCTGAGGTAACACCAAAGACACATTTCTTAGGGTTCAACCTTACTTTATGCTCTAGAAGTCTATCAAAAACTTTTTCCAATACATCAAAATGCTCTTGTCGAGTTTTAGATTTTGCCAATAAATCATCCACATAATCTTCGATAATATTATGCATATAATCGTGGAAAATATAATTCATGGCTCGTTGATAGGTTGCACCTACGTTCTTAAGGCCAAAGGGCATCACCCTGTAACAAAAAGTTCCCCAAGGTGTAGTAAATGCTGTTTTGTGTTGATCTTCAGGGTTTATTCGAATCTGGTTGTATCCTAAAAATCCATCCATGAACGAAAGCATTTCATGACCAACGTAGGTGTCGACAAGAGTATCAATGTTTGGAAGAGGAAAGTCATCCTTAGGACACGCTTTATTTAGATCTTGAAAATCGGTGCAAACACGTATCCCCCCGTTAGGCTTGCGAACGGGTACCATGTTAGAAAGCCACTCAGGATAAGTAATCGGGATGACAATTTTAACATCCAAAAGTTTCTGAATCTCCGATTTAACTATGAGGGCCACAGTAGGATGCATTTTCCTAAGTTTCTGTTTGACAGGTTTAGCATCTTTTTGTAAGGTGAGGTTATGGACAACCAAATTAGGGTCTAGGCCTGGCATGTCTTTGTAAGACCATGCAAATATCTCCTTCTTCCGCTTGAGTAGAGCAATCATTTGCTCTTGTTCCTCTAATGATAGACTTTTAGCCAGTTTCACAATTTTGGTACCATCTTGGTCTGTACTAAGGTCTACATCAACAGTTTCTTCAATAGACATGTGGGAACCTTCCTCAAGCTGATGGGGAGTAGGGATCAGATTTATGTCATCTAAAATGTCATCAAGCTCCTGTGCCTTGCTCTCATCTATGTCTGCCTGGAAGACCTCTAGCTTGGAATATGAAGGTGAATGTGGAGGTAAAGGAGGAATGTAGTTGGCGGAAGCCCTTAACAATTCCTCGGAAAGGATGAACTCTGAAATAGATGGAGGGGATGAAATCCAATCCATGTCAATCAGGCTTGGGTTGATCGGGATTGGCTTATCCGGATCATATGGATTATGGAGCGGGGTGAATAAGTCTTCAAAATTCATTATCGACTTATGGAAGAAAGGATGGCGGAATGGAAGGGAAAATCGATGAAGACCTCGGAAGACCTGAAGTGCAAAACAACATAGTTTTTCAGTTTTTTTTTTTTTATTTAGTTTGAGTTTTTTTTTTGTAGTGGTGAAAACCACTATTACACACATACATAAAGCAATAAAAGATTTTTTTTTTTTTTTGGAATTTTCTGATTTTTTTGTTTTTGGTAGTGGTGAAAACCACTATTTTAGTATATACATATAATACAGGTTTGGATTATGGCTTATGGATGTGCCGGGGGTGGTGGTTCACCTCGTCTTGTGGAAGAAGCAAGCGAAAGATGGCCTCTTGGAGAGGGAACAATTGGAGATAAAACTTGTCTTGTTTAGTGAGGGGAACAATGGGCGCCGACTCTTCTTCAGATTCATCAGCATTTGACATGATGTCAAATTCTTCATAGACTTCATCTTCGGATTCATCGAGGTGGAGGATTTCTTCTTCTGAATTAAGATTAATGCTTTGAAAAGCTCGTTCAAAAGAAGAAAGGGATGGAAGTGGTTGGTAGCCCAGACCAAAACGCTCAGTGGGTCTCTGATATGGCATATCGATGCGTTCAATTACCCCTTGCTCGTATCGACCTAGGCCAAATTGCTGCCAATTATGTCTGTGGAAATAGCGAGAGGGAAAACCCTCCATCCTTTCGATATTGGCAGGGACTGGATGCTTGGGATCTAGTATGGTGGTAGGACTAGAATATGATTCTATTCCCCCATATACAAAATTAATGGAATTTGGCATAGAACCCATGTTATAAACCGATCCAATGGATAAATTTTGGTCATGTGGACGACCAAAATATTTAATTGTTTGCACATTGAACGGTGTGATGTGGACATATTGGATGGCATACTCACCAATACTTGCATCAGTGAGATGGACCTTGACTTGGGAGGGAGATGGACTAGATTATGGAATAGAAGAATGTGGGATAGAAGAATTGGAAGGATTTGGTTGGGTTGATGCTTCACTAACTTGTGAGACATCAGTTGGTGATGGTTGGGAAGATGGAGGAATAATAGGTGATGTTGAAGAAGGTGTAGAAGAAGGGGGTAATGACGTGGAAAGAGATGATTGGTCATGGCCACATGTGCATGTGGTCACTGATGAAGAAGAAGAAAGATTAGTTGATGAAGAAAGTGGTGAATGAGATGGAATAGCGGAAGAGGAAGATGGTTGCGATATGATGGGTGGCTCCTCAGGAATGGGAGCTTTAGAAGAAGATGGTATAGAAGAAATAGATGGGGTCAAGAAAAGATGAGTGGATGGCAACACAATCTCATAAGGATTTGAGACATAGTTGCAATGTTTGAAGGGTTCGGTGTCAACAGGTACACAATGAACCTGTCCCTCATATACATACTTCAGACATTGATGCAGTATAGAAGGGACACATCTCATCTCCCTAAGCCAAGGTCGTCCAAGCAATACATTGTATGCCATGGTCCCTTCCAAGATGTGAAACAAGGTATGCAAATTTTGGGCCCCTACCTCAATGGGCAAGATAACTGTGCCAACCGTGGAAGATAAAGCATCATTGAATGCTTTAAGAGTAAAAGTTGACTTTGTGATAAGGGATGGCGACAACTTTAGATGACTCAACGCCGATGTTGTAATGATATTGATTGAGGAACCGATGTCAATTAAGACTCTCTTGAATGGCTTGTTATCGATCTTGGCCATGATATGTAGTGGAGGATCTATACTTTCTATTGACATAGGTTTGATTTCAAAATAATAGAAAGTGATGGAGGGCTCCATGCATGTTTGAATACTCCCCACAAAGTTGTTGAATGCATTAGTATCTTGAGGATATTGTTGAATGAGGTCATAGATCGATAACTTGGCAGAAGCCATTTTTAAACTGGTAGTTAACCGGCTACTCAATGACATGATGGGTCATTGGCGTTGAGTAGAATGATTTAGTGGTTGTTGAGAAGTACTAGCACGTCGTTGGGTCACCGTTACTCGAGGTGGATCGGGGTTTGTACATGTGGTCGTTGTTCAACCTGATTTGGTTGGTTCACCCTTTGACACCGGGTTACTACGTTAATAGTACCCACAAAACCTTGGTATGGTTGTACATGGTTGACTTGATTAGGAGGAGTTACCTGAGTTACTCCTCCTGAAGTTGTTGGAGCTTCATCCCGATGTGGAAGGGGTGTTTGAAATATACCAAGATTTTGATTTTGTTGGGCTAAGGGGCTATCCAATTTAATGGCTCCAATCTCAATAAGATCTTGGATCACATGTTTGAAAGTTGTACAATTATTGATATCGTGCCCATTTTGCCTATGATAAGGACAAAATAGGTACTCCTTGTAATACTTCCCCCTTCTAGATGGGTCTAAAGGTTTAAACTCAGGTAAAGTTAACTGATTTGTGCTATATAACTTGTTGAATATGACCGCATATGGTTCATCTAAAGGTGTGAACTGTCGCTTGGGACGATTGTTTTGCCAAGGTCGAGTTTCCATGGTTGGCCCAGTATTGGGAGCTGGTTGAGCTGGTTGAGGAGGGGCAGGTACCGCATGATAAGTGATTGGTTGCGGTTGACTTTGCATTATTTGTTGTTGTTGAGCCATTACGGGCTGGCTCGCCACCACTTGATTAACTTGGTTAACATTTGAGGCTGTATTAGCCTGTGCTTGTTTGTTTTGGCCATAATTATTATTTTGTTGTTGGCCCTTTTGTTGCCATTCTTTTCTATGGGGTTTTAAAACACCCTCTTGGACTTTAATGTCTTCTATGATACTTGCTTGGGCCAAAGCCTCTTCAAAAGTCCTGTATTGTTGTAATTGGAGTAACCAAGAGATAGGTTTTAGACAACTCTAGGTGAACATTTTGGTTAACTCCTCCATTGGTAGGGAGAATGGCAGTTTATTAATGATAGCCCTCCAACGGTTTCCAAAGTCATAAACAGTCTCATCGTCATGTTGCTTGAGATTGTATAAGTCGGACAATGAAACTCTCTTTTGAACATTTAGGGAGAATCGTTCTAAAAATAGATTAATCAATTGCTCATAAGCATAAATGCTATGGTGAGCTAAATGATTATACCACTGTACAGCATCTCCTCCTAATGTCTGAGGAAAATTTTTGAGCATAAGAGCATCATTATTTTGGATTCTAAAGCAGACATGCATGAATGAGCTCACATGTTCATGAGGATCCTCAGTTCCTCAAAATTTGTCAAACTTCGGTAATGTGAAATCAGTCGGATATGGCGGTGAAGGTACCGAAGGATGAATTGGTTGATTGATCAATGACCTCAGCGTAGGTTTCTGACTAAATGAGCCAGGCATGTTGAGCATAAGGTTTTAAATCTGTTGTTGTATAGCATGGAGTCGAGAATCTTCATGAAAATTCTGACTCGTTTGATGATTATGATGATGTAATGGAAGAGTGGAAAATTGATGAGATGGGATGAAATTGCCTAAATTAGGCGGTGTGGAATGGACGAAGTTGTTGGTATGGATGATACCGGAAAGAAGGTGATTGGGGTAGATGATGAACTGGACTAGGTTGGGAGAAAGGTGGGGTAGGAATGGACACCACCGAATATTGGGGTACCTAGGTGGGGCTCGAGCTAATAAAAGTCGGCTGGGTAGAAATTGGTTGGGGTGTAGGATTTACTACGACCGGTGGTTGAGCATTTTGTTGTTGTTGTTGCAAAATCAATTTGTTGAGATACTCCTTAACCTTATTAATCTCTAACCCAAGGGAGGTGGGATGATTGGATGAAGGTGGAGGGTAGGCTGCCATGGTAGTCACAGAAGACTGCATAGCAGGGGCGATGAAGTTGGGAGGGCAGGCTGCCATGGTAGTCACAGGGGACTGCACAGCAGGAGCAATGAAGGTGGCTGAAGTAGGCGATACCTGGGAAGGAACAGTAGACTGTGTCCCAGGTAGGGTGAAACCATAAATGGTTTGGGAAGAAGAGGGTTGAAATTGGTTATGGCTAGAAGAGTTTCCACCAACTTCATAAAGAGAATTGGTGTACACCCGGGTACATGGAGGAGAAGGTGGTCGGGAAGACACTACATTTGTCTCCAAAGGAGGACAATTGAGCATCTGGGAAGATGTTGGAAATGAATCCGGCTGAACAGATACCACATTAGCCTCAAAAAAAGGGTTAGTGTAGACCTGAGTGAAACCAGCGGGTATGGTTGATGCAATATCCTGCTGAAAAATAGAATCTTGCATAGGGGAATCTTGGATTGGCTCAAGGACATAGCCAGTGCCATCTCTTAAGTGAGTTTGCACTTGGGCCATATCAATGTGGACAATATGAGAGGAATTGTCTTCCTCCATGGGCATGGCCATGCGATATACGATAGAAGGACGTGAAAGACCTACAGGCGAACCTACCTGAAATTCACTAGGATAAGTGGCCATGTTGGTGGTGGGGATGTTCTATGAATTTCCCATTTGATTATTTAGATTTAACATTTTAGATTGATTCCTTGTTAAGACCATAGAGCAATAAATCTAAACAAATTCAGAAAAGAAGAATGCAAAACTAGAATGATAAATTTACACTAAAGAAATTATCGAGAAATAGTCACAACCTAGGTTTCAACCAATGTGTCTTACCCGCGGTTAATTAATTATTTTCTGATCTTAATCTGTAGTAAATTTTAAGTGTCCGGTTTATGAGTTTTGCATGTGATCTAATCTTGAATTATTCACAAAAAAGGTAAAAACTATGGCTAGGAAAGGACAACGAGATTCTTACTGGTGATGAAATCCAGCAAGTTTGCTCGGGGGTGACCTATGGTGTCTAAGGCAGAATTTTAATGGATGGAGATGAATTCCACCGTCACTAAACTTCAAGCAATACCTGGTGATGAAATCCAGATATCACTGTTTTAAATATGAAAATGCAATGATTTTTATTTTTTTTAAATGTTTTAGTTATCTAATGTGTACATACAAGGCTATAAATCAAAAGTTCTAATGATCTAAGCAAGAGGCTACTGAAAACATGTCATTTCCTCTAAAGAAGTGAAGTACACCGTTTAAAACCCCCCGCCTACCAATGATATCGGATATCAAAGGAGCAACCGGAAGGTTCGGTCCACTTCTCTGCCTTGGAATCACCCAATGGCAGGAGTACTATTGACATCCAATCAATAGTCCTACTTAGATAATTAAAACAAATAATTCGTAGCTATTCTAATATGCAGCTAGGTATGCAAATTTTTTTTTTTTTTTTTTAATGCAAGCAACAATCAATAATGCAATGCAAAGAAAAATGTAATTAAAAATAACTTTTCTTTTCCAGATTACTTAGTTTTTGTTCATTTTAAAGTAATGATCTGAAAAAGAAACAAAATATGGCAGAAAAACCAAAAACGTAAAAAGTACAACACTTACTTGGAAGCCTACGCTTTTCTATAAAACTGACTTCAAACACCCACGGGAGTCTGCACAGGCTGAAATGCACCTCTGCATTTCGTATTGGACTTCCAGACGCCCCTCTGCGTTTGCTGCGTTTTTTTCAAACTCAGAAACCCTAGTTCGCTGGAACAACGAATTTCACGATTTCTGGAACCTGCAAAATAAAACAGAAAACAGGAACATATTAGTAAAGCAAGTATTAAAAATATGAAACCCTAGGGGGTCCCACCGTGATCGCCATTTGTAGATTAAAAATACATGCCAAACAGAAATAAAATCACAATGACAGAGTACAGAATAGTTGCACAAAAACAAATGATTTCTATTAATCGATGGAGTTTAAAAACTCCTTTTTGAATACAACTGGGCCTGTAACCCTTTATTTGTGATACACAATTATAAATTATGCTAGGGTTCTCCGAAACCCTAGCTGGCACAAATGGTGGCGCTTCCGAAGAACTTATCTTCAATCCCAACAGAGTGAGTGGTCTTTGTCGTATCCCTTGCTTGGACCACTCCAGCTTAATCAGCTGCCATCAATAAACTGGATCTGTTATCAAAAACTTGCACACATTAACACTATCAAGGAGTTAGAAATTAATGAGAGGGCTCCACTGTGTGAGCCCTTAGAAACAATCTAAAACCCTATAAAAATGGAATGCAGGAAATCAATAACAAATTAATACATAAAATATGGTTACTTGCTTTAAACTAATTTATACCTATTCTCTATTAACGCAGGTAGACCAGGCGACACCTGGAAGTAATGTTATTGTCAGAATAGGCTACGAAAGGCGCCCTGGTGCACTCGTCGAACGCCCGCGTGCTTCTGGATCTGGATTACAGACGCCGGTCTGAGTCTGTGGCTGTGGGTAAACGCCCGTGGGCACTTGGTAAACGCCCGTGGGCACTTGATAAATGCCCGTGGGCACTTGGTGAAGGGGTAAACGCCCGTGGGCACTTGCGATAGGAATGGGAGATTCTGCAGAGTGCTACAGAAGGAATGGCTATGAAAGCGACGATAGAAATGGCGATAGATGCGGTGAAAAGGGTAGCAGAAGAGAGGAGATAGCAGTAGAAGAATTAGAATAAAAAATAGAAGTAGCAAAAGACCTAGGGTTTGAGCCATCAAAGTGACTCAATTTATAATCCACTCTTAGGGCACACTTTAGGGTTTTAACGACACTTTGAACGTGTGGCTAAGATTAAAGTGGATCCAAGGGTAGAGAATAAATCTTGGTTGTGGAATGGATTAAGATGGATGGATAGATGAGATTAAATGAAGGATGGACGGATCAGATTAAATCACTTAAACTATTATTTAAATATATATATTAAAATATTAAAATATTAAAATATATATATAAATATTAATTTAAATAAATTTGGGGATGAAAAATGGCGAGAAAGGTGAAATTGGGCCAAATAATGGCGGGAAAGTGTGGATTTGGGCCAAATAATGGCGGGAAGGTGGATGACCGACACATGGCTGACAGGAAGGTATAGATGACTTGCAAGTGGCTGGATTTTGGTGTCTACAGCTTTGATTAAAGGTTTGCTAAAATGACCAACTTTGCACTGCTCATTTTTTGACCTTCTAAACTGCCATGTGAGTGGTTAGGACCACTGTTTGACCTCTGAGGGCTGCCCTGAAAGCTATGTGTGTCAATGCGATCGGTGTTTGTAGTCACTTAATCGGATGGGTGTTATTTTGATGTCTACATATGCCCCTTTTTGGGAAGCGCTGTGGGTGATGCAGTGCTGAGCAAAAAATAGAAAACCAAAGCACTAATGATTAGGGTTTCTTGGTAACCTAACCAACTTTTGATGCCCCAAGTATGGAAAGGGCATGCATTCTTTGAATCCTTGCTTCTGACGAGCTAAGGAATTTTATTTCAAGCGTTAACCTATTTTGGTGAGGTGTGACTTGAGCTTGGACATTGATCAGTCATGATTAGGCAAAGGGCGTAACCTTTTGTCCATAGGGGAAACCTTGTGTTCATGCTTTGGGAATGCCAAGTGTTTGATCAATTTAATGATTGCTTGTTTACTACCCCAAGTAGGAGCGTGATCGTCTTTGTCAATGATTCTTTGAATGCATGTCATTGCCTTGATTGGGTGTGTGCTTTTTGATTGGTGACTAAGTGTGACTACCCCCTCAAGCGACGAATCGATGAGAGAATGACCTTCGTGAGAAAAGCGATGAGTCGCTTGACCCAAGATGACTTAGGTTAGGGTGCCTTTAGATGTTTTACCATTTAAGCACGTGCAGATTCCCGACATTTGGACCTATTTTTGGTGGGTGTTAACCCTTTTGGTGATGCCATAATGGGGTGATATCATCAACAACCCATCTTCCCGTGGAGCGGTCCGGCTAGGGGTAGCCTTCTAGGGGAAGTAGGAGAGTAACAAGTTGAACCCCGACATCGATTTTTTTATGCCAAGAAGTTAAGTGCAAGAGCACTTGTGTCTGGCAATGCTTATTGCAATGTTTTTGTGTTGCATTTTTATGATGTTTTTGTTGTTTTAATTTTCTTTCTTTGTGTATATGTCATGATTTTATGCACAATGATTGATGTTGATGGATGCATATGTTGTAATGAATGCAAATGTAGGTGATATGCAGAAATGAAATGGATGGATGGACTTTGTGGTGTTTGGCTATGGCACCATAGACTGTTTAGAACTCTGTTATTATGTTTTTAGGCGATTGCTGTGATGCATAACTTTGTATGTATACATGTGGTTTTTCTTTTCTTTTGTATTTTCTAATGGTATCGTAAGGATGAAAATAGCGCAGTTTGGTTAAGTGACACCAAAATGTAGACACCAAAATAGCACCCATCCGATTAAGTGACTACAAACACCGATCGCATTGACACACACAGCTTTCAGGGCAGCCCTCAGAGGTCAAACAGTGGTCCTAACCACTCACACAATAGTTTAGAAGGTCAAAAAATGAGCAGTGCAAAGTTGGTCATTTTAGCAAACCTTTAATCAAAGCCTTCATCAAAACAAAGTCAAACTTCAAGCCTTTAGCAAACTGCAAGAAAGCCTTAAGCAAGCAAGAAAGCCTTAAGCAAGAAAGCCTTATCAAAGAAAGACAAAGTCTTCAAAGCAAGGCCCTTTGCCAAATTCGGGCCGAAGTGTCACGATATCGTGACACTTCGGGCCCTTTGACCAATCCGGGCCGAAGTGTCACGATATCGCGACACTTCGGGCCCTATAGCCCAAGCCGGGCCGAAGTGTCACGATATCGCGACACTTCGGGCCGTATAGCCCAAGCCGGGCCGAAGTGTCACGATATCATGACACTTCGGGCCCTATGCCCAAGTCGGGCCGAAGTGTCACGATATCGCGACACTTCGGGCCCTATAGCCCAAGCCGGGCCGAAGTGTCGCGATATCGCGACACTTCGGGCCCTATAGCCCAAGCCGGGCCGAAGTGTCGCGATATCGCGACACTTCGGGCCCTATAGCCCAAGCCGGGCCGAAGTGTCGCGATATCGCGACACTTCGGGCCCTATAGCCAAAGTCGGGCCGAAGTGTCGTGATATCGCGACACTTCGGGCCCTATAGCCAAAGCCCGGTCGAAGTGTCGCGATATCGTGACACTTCGGTCCCCAAGCCAAGACCCGATCGAAGTGTCGCGATATCGCGACACTTCGGCATCAAAGGCAGAAGCAGTCAAAGTCAACATTCAAAGGCAGACATTCGACCATTCAAGAAGCGCCATTAAAACATCCAAGGAATGACCGCCACGTGGCACCCCTACGTGCCCCTTTTCAAAGAGACCCCGTGGGTCTGTAGAACGGTGGACTTCACCAACTACAGTAATGAGACGAGCAGTCTCAACAACAAATCCAGTCCGAGGCCATGCCTCATAACTACTGATGTGAGTTCCCGACGACAATCTCAAGGTGAGCCATGTCTCATAATCATCTGACAAGAGTCAAATCTCAGCGGCGCCTGTAGATTTAGGGTTTTGACATTAATGCTTCAGAGGCAAAATCCTCTATAAAAACTAGCTCAATGCAATGTAAAAAAAAAGGACCCAAAGCATTTTAAAAACACAACGAAGTGCTGTTGAATTTGATACCCGACTGCACTAGTTTAGAGTTTACCTTCTTCACATCCAGAATATCTTTCGCAAGAGAGGTCGATGGGTGGTTTTCAGAAGTGTGAGTCTGAATTTCAGACCCGACCTTGGATCACAAGAATCCCATAATTTTCCGACACTCCACAGTCTTAGATTTCGAGCCCATTCCTGGTGGATAGGCGTCAAAATCAAATTTTAACGGGGTGGCTCGCTTGGGCACCCCACGTACGTTCGTAGTGTCAATTTAATTTTATTTTTTTATATTATGTTCTCTGATGTCTAGACATTTTTCAGATTCATAAGACATTGCTTGTAGTTCAGTTCAATATATTTTGATATCATGTGCTCATTTTACCTTACGCTTTATGCTGTCAAAATAACTTACGCTTTACGTAGAATGTATCTTGTATTGTGTTGTATATTCGAATACATATTGCTACGTTCGAACCTATCTTACAATTAACAGTGTGCATTCTAAAAGACATTTTATTGGCAAATAGCATCGTGTTTTAGTCAAGTTTGGTTCTTCATTGACTTGTAGGTGGTAGTGACTGTTTATTGACAGCAGCATTTGTACTCTTGTTTTACATTAAAAATAGGTGCTACTGAACTTTTTTTTGGTTTCTCTGAACGCAGGATAAACGGCCGAACGCAGAAAAGCAGCAGCAAGAAAAACTCATTTAACACCAGCGGCGGCAACACGTTGACCCGCCCACTTTACATGTGGGCATGCGGATAGAAGAAGTATCGATCATGACTGTAACCAAGACAGATTAGCACTCTTAGCCCCTAAAAATGGAAGAGATGTATTGTAACCGAATAGAATTAATATAAAAGGGCCGTGCTCCTGCTTTTCTCCTTTATATTTGGTTGATTCGAATACATATGTTTGGTTGATTTTCATTACATCTCAATACATTTTTCTTTCGAAATCTCATGCTTTCAGTGGCGATCACGGTGGGACCGTTCCCAGATTTTTAAATCACAGAAACTAATCAGATTTGTTGTGCTTTGTGCTTAACAGGTACCTTTTTTTTTTAAGCTGAAGGTCAGAAACAGCAAATCCCGGCAGAGAAGAGGTAACGGTTCTAACTGTCTATTTCATTTTCTGCTGTAATATTTCTGTTTATTTTATTTATTTAATTTCTTTTTAGTTGTAATATTTTTGCTATAATATTGCTATAATATTTCTTTTTTTACTTTTATTTTTTTATTAAAGAAAGGTAGAGAAATTTTTCGTAAATTTTTCTTGCTTTAAAAAAAAAAAAAAAAAAAATTCTACTTGCTGTTTTCCGGTTTGTAGTGTTTGTATGGCATAGGGAAAGGTTTCTTTTTCGCTGCTTGTTTCATTTTTATTAAAATGAACCACACACACTGCACGTGGTAAATTAAACCAAGGAGCTGGTCATAAAACCCCAGCCCTTGAGCAAGACCAACGGTGGGTTCATCACCACCTTGGCTTAGCTTTGCATCCATTTCCTTGATTGTCACTATTGTTAGGCGTAAATCCTGACGAAAGCTGACCGAGTGTTGCTGGGGTGATTCCCATGCACGTGAAGATAAGTCTTCTATGGTAGGTGTCATTAACAAGACAATCCCCCCTTTCGTACCGCCTATGTTCCACGTACCATATGCTCTCACGTACCTATAGTTTCCCTCTCGTAAGGGCGGGTATATAGAGAGGTTGGTATATCGGTCCGACAATGGTATATTGAAGGGGTGACCATTTATGGGAGTCATATGAGCCAAAATTATGCATTTAAACGTTCTTCAAAATTTGCAAAAACATAACAAAACATCAAAATGCACTAAACCAGTTTAGGACACACTATCAAATCCTTAAAAGAGATAATCACGATTTTGTGTATGAGTGTGTTCATTTCTGCTTAGTGTAGACCAAAAGACAAATCACCATAAACGAGATAAAATATTCTTAGATAGTAGAGAAGTGCCACAATGGTGTACACCCGTAGCCAAGCCCAATCAAGGGCGGATGTTGCGGAAGGTGCACAAAGAGAGGGCGCTAGTCGCCTTTGTTTTAGCCCTGAGGACTTGGCCATACCGCCTTGGTGGTCTAGCCTACAAGAGATTCCATATCAGGCCCCATCAAAAAGAAATTATTGGGAGCCTCCTCATTGGGGTATGCCCATCCAACACAGCCCCTTTTGGGAAGACGCTTTACACGTAGATCTCAATGTAGGTAGACAACCGCCTCTTGAGGCTAGATTTGAATGGCCACAACACGATGAAGTGCTAGAGAGGCATACTATCCATTTGGAGAGACAACGTGGATATGGCGTCTCTTCTTTACCTCCCATCAGAATAGAAAGACAACATCCAGATCGCAGGGCTCTTTACACAGGGCAAGCTAACTCCGCTTGCCCCTTTCACACCCATGAAAGGGAGTACGAGGAAGATCATCGCATTCCTCGGGAACAACATACATCGTGGGAACCTTGTGTTTCTTCACCTGCCAGGTATCATGATCACACATCAAGGCTAGGGCCTCAAGCAAATGTCACCTACCCCGACAAAGGGAAGCAACCCATTGAAATTTTAGACCATCAAGATCGAGGCAAACACATAGGCAAAACATTCAAGCCTCCTCAACAAAAGAGGGCAGACCCAGTCGACCCGGCAGTCGCCAGACATGCCGCTCGCCAAGCTCGAATCACGCAGCTTGAGCAGGGTCATCAGGAGTTAGAGTACTTATACCGCTTGAATAAAGAGCACATGCAGCGTGAAGCGGATGAGTTGCACTATAAGCTACCTGAGAGGGTGCCAACCCCTCACACCCACAGAGAAGAACAATATGAGAGGCACAACCCTTTGATGCCGGACAGGTCTCCACGACCTCGTCAAGCTTTGCCTCCGAGACCTTATAGACTCGAGAGGGAGGCCACTCCCCGAAACAATGATGGGTACCCCCAACGGGGACTCAATCAAGGTCATAGGTCTTGCCCAGAGACTCCTCAAGAAGTTTATGAAGAGTACAAACTAGAAATAGAGCGGGCCGAAACACCCCATCAAGGTGGGAGGGCTGCCACTCGGCCACCCCCCCATAGGCCTCCAGTCTCCCATGACTCACAACGGGAGCAAACAAAAGAGGAAGAAATAAAATCTTCCGATGCATACAAGGCGCTATTAGAGAATTTGGAGTCTATGGAGACAAAAGCTTATGGGCATCAAAAACCCACATTACGTCAACTCCGTAGTCATCCAGTGCATCCCTCAGTGCCTACACCTCTTTACTCCGAACACTTCAAGTTGCCTCAATTGGCAGTCTTTAAAGGTGAAGAGGACGCACAAGAACATGTCACAAGGTTCCTAAGTCAATGCTTCAACATCCAAGATAATGATGCATTGTTGCTTCAAACTTTCATAACCACATTCACAGGCCCTGCCTCGGATTGGTTCACATAATTACCCAAACACAACATAAACAATATCGATCAATTAGTAGATGCGTTTCTTGAATGTTTTGCTTTCAACACAAAGAAGAAGGCATCACTGAGTGATCTGGCCAGCCTCAGGCAATATGAGGAAGAAACAATGGCAGCATACGGGAACCGATGGAGGGCTTTGCTTTCCAGGATACCCTACCGTCCCCTTATGTCTGATCTTACACAGATGTTTGCATGGAGTTGCTTAAAATCAATCTCTGGTCTATTGCTGCTGCAGCAATACGATAGCTTAGAAGAAGCTTTGGCACAAGCCAGAGTTATAGAAGAGATTAAGATAGGTGAAGGCGCAATCGCCAAGCCTAAAAAGAAAGAGTGGAATAAAACCACTAAGAATGGGAATACACAACCACAACCCGCTGCGGTTAATCAAGTTGCGATAAATGTTCCCAAGCCTGTGCAAGAAATGCAGCCCCAAAAGGCTAATTACCAGGCAGTGCCTCCTAGTTATGAAAAAGACAATAAGAAACAGGAGCAGAATCAGCAGCGTCGCCCTAGGCGACAATTCACCCCTTACACGGAGTCCAGGGACTCCCTATTTGATCGCTTGTCAGCGACAAATTTAGTCACCTTGCCAAAAATCCAAACTATCGACCCTAACGCCCCCAAGCCTAAGGGATACAGAGAGGAATTGTATTGTAGATTCCATAGGCGCAGGGGACATGATTTAAATGGATGCTAGAAATTCAAAGGATTGATCCAAGATTTAATCGACAATAAAACATTGGCCGTAGACAACCCTATAGCACCAAATAATCAACAAATGGGGGTATTCAAGGACCCTTTGCCTGCCCACGAGGCACAGGCAAAACCTCTCCAGATTAACGAGGTGCGAGAGAATCTTCCCATGCAAGGATTTGTGGGAATGATCAGCATAGTGACAAGGAACAAAAAGTACCCAGCAGTCACCCCCGAGGTAGCTACAAGGGAAGTCCCGACAACATCGTAGCCTCAGCAACGCCCAACGCAGTTACCTCCGCCTAGACCAAAGGTCACGATATAGACCAAACTCACGCAGAGTTTGTGGACCACATTTGCTAGGCTGTCCATTTACGAGATTATTCAATAGTCAACACCTCATAGGGAAGCTCTTATGGACATTTTAAAAACCATCGACTTACAGCCTCACGAAGCAAATTCTTTCAACAACTTCGTAGGACATGTGAAACGATGTACTGAACCGGTCATCACCTTCAGAGAGGATGAAGTCAAAGAAATATCAAATGACGTAGTAGATCCACCCCTGCACGTTGTTGCATGGATCAACGGGATCCCGTACAAGAGAGTGTTGGTAGATACTGGCTCGTCCAGTAACATCATTACCACTACAGCCTTAAAACATTTGAAGCTGCCAGCCTCTCATATCACAGCCTCCACCTACACATTGTGAGCTTTCAATGATGCAATATGCTCGAAAGTCGGCACAGTTGTTCTACCTATCCAGGTAGGACAAAAGACAATACCAACATTGTGCCATGTTTTGGAAGGCGAGATGGCTTACAATATACTACTAGGGCGGCCTTGGATCATGGACATGAAGTGTGTCCCTTCGATTGCTCACCAGTGCTTAAAATATGCTTTTGAAGGAGAAATACATGTAGTCCCGATGGACTTGGAACCCTTCAAGTATTGCAACGTGGTACAACTAATGCCTCAATCGACCCTCCCTTCAACGCATTTGGATTTCCAGTTAAATCCATCTAAACGAGGTCCAATACCGCAGGCACCACTGGTGACCAAATCACCAAAATCCCAGCCAGGTGAATCCTCATCATCTGCTCCTTCATTACCAATGCCACCTGTCATAGCTAAATAGAAGGATAAGGGAAAACATATCATGGAAGAGGCTCAGCCCCTAGAAGAGGGTTTGCCCACAATATCAATGGTATCAACAGAGGAAACACCTAGCACTACGAAAGCCGAGACTCCAAAAACACCAAACATGGAATGGACTCAGGAAGGACTCCCGTTCCCTCCCTCCCAAGCATCAACAATCACTATTGAAATGGCCAGCACGGGCCTGGGGGAGTATTTAGTGCAGAATGTTGTGGCAACGCCCACATTAGAATCAGTACAGGATATGGGGAGACCTCGCCTTCCCATAGGAACAGTTGTTCCTCTAGGTCACCCACCCAACCAGACAAATTTTGTGTATGGGGGCCTTGATCATGGTCTTGAACCATGCCAGCAAAAGGAAGCATACGAAGAGCCTTTTGTTGAAAACATCAACTATCTATCAAACCCAAAATTCACCCTAAAATATCTCGGCCAATGCAATTGGCATGGATACGGGCTAGGCAGATATGAACAAGGGATGCGGGTCCTTTGCCAACCAAGATATCAGATGCCATATGATAAGTCAGGAGTAGGGTTCAACCACCCCCTGCCCTTAGACATCTTGGTAGAAAATATGCAAGGCCTAGAAATAGGCAAAAAGGGGGGATTGGCACCCGATCTCTATGCCAACCCAAATATAGATTTTACATTGGGAGATTACCTCCCATGGTTAACCAACACCCTTGGCAACAGTAGTAATCCCTCTCCTTTGATAAAAAGAGGTGAAAGTTTGGACACTAATCCTCACAGAGAACATCAACGATGTCCAGACATCTTTTTGAAACTATTCCCCTTAGAGGTTCCAGTTGAGTCAATACCATGTCAAGAGAATTAGGTCCCTCCACCAAGAGTGGAACAACCGCCATGGGACCAGATTAACTTACTGGAACAAGGAGAACCCTCAACATTGCAAGTAATAGTTGTTGAAGAGAATGAACATTTTTGGATCTCCGAAAGTGATTCAGAAGATGAGACTGAGATGATCTATCTCAGACATGCGCGACGGAATTATCGCCCTTTAACTCATGAAGATCTAATGGGACAGATGGGCATAAGGTTAGGACATGAATGGTGGGTAGACCCAGCGAGGTGGGACCAAGTGTTGGATCCATGGCTCCAAATTCAAGATGAGCACCGTCCACCACGAGATCCTATCATGACATCAGTACCGAGGGAAGACCCCGTCTTCCTATCAACACATAAGGCCGATCCGTTCATACCCGTCCCTACAGAACCAGATCCAGAGTATAGGGAGCATCTAGAAGAATCAAGTTATCACACCCACGGTAATGGAGACCAAATTCATTCCATCCACATGATCTCCATTGATTTGACTGCACCCATCCGTAATCCGGCTGATCCATCACGGTCATTGCATCTAGACATAGATGCCATTGACTGGGATCGCGTCAATTCACCTTTATCACCATCAGAGTACTGGCATTTTGGTGAAATGCTTCATTTTACCCCAGGGACAACTCAGGATATTTTTCAGGCTGAAGAGGGACCCGAGGTTCCAAACGCAGATTTAAACTCAACCAATGATATCCATTTGATCCCGACTCCACATCAATTGGAGGAAGGATCCCACATGTCAGTCGAGGAGACGACTGACGTAGACATCGGCTTAGACCCAATGAATCCACAGATTATCAAGCTGGGGGTAAGTTTATCCCCTGAAGAGCAAGCCGACTACTACTGAAAGCATGAGATTTCGAAAGATAAATGTATTGAGATGTAATGAAAAGCAACCAAACATATGTATTCGAATCAACCAAATATAAAGGAGAAAAGCAGGAGCACGGCCATTTTATATTAATTCTATTTAGTTACAATACATCTCTTCCCTTTTTAGGGGCTAAGAGTGCTAATCTGTCTTGGTTACAGTCATGATCGATACTTCTTCTATCCGCATTCCCACATGTAAAGTGGGCGGGTCAACGTGTTGCCGCCACTGGTGTTAAATGAGTTTTTGCTTGCTGCTGCTTGTCTATGTTCAGCCATTTATCCTGCGTTCAGAGAAACCAAAAAAAAGTTCAGTAGCACCTGTTGTTAAAGTAAAACAAGAGTACAAAGGCTGTTGTCAATAAACAGTCACTGCCACCTGCAGGTCAATGAAGAACCAAACTTGACTAAAACACGATGCTATTTGCCAATAAAATGTCTTCTAGAATATATATATGCACACTGTTAATTGTAAGATAGGTTCGAACGTAGCAATATGTATTCGAATATACAGCACAATACAAGATACATTCTACGTAAAGCATAAGTTATTTTGACAGCATAAAGCGTAAGGTAAAATGAGCACATGATATCGAAATATATTGAACTGAACTACGAGCAACGTATTATGAATCTGAATAACGTCTAGACATCAGAGAACATAATATAATAGAATAAAATTAAATTGACACTATGAACGTACGTGGGGTGCCCAAGCGGGCCACCTCGTTAAAATTTGATTTTGACGCCTATCCACCAGGAATGGGCTCGAAATCTAAGACTGTGGAGTGTCGGAAAATTATGGGATTCTTGTGATCCAAGGTCGGGTCTGAAAGTCAGACTCACACTTCTGAAAACCACCCATCGACCTCTCTTGCGAAAGAGATTCTGGATGTGAAGAATGTAAAGTCTAAACTGGTGCAGTCGGGTATCGAATTCAACAGCACTTCGTTGTGTTTTTAAAATGCTTCGGGTCCTTTTTTTTTACATTGCATTGAGCTAGTTTTTATAGAGGATTTCGCCTCTGAAGAATTAATGTCAAAACCCTAAATCTGCAGGCACCGCTGAGATTTGACTCTTGTCAGATGATTATGAGACATGGCTCACCCTGAGATTGTCGCTAGGAACTCACATCAGTAGTTATGAGGCATGGCCTCGGACTGGATTTGTTGTTGAGACTGCTCGTCTCATTACTGTAGTTGGTGAAGTCCATCGTTCTACAGACCCACGAGGTCTCTTTGAAAAGGGGCACGTAGGGGTGCCACGTGGCGGTCATTCCTTGGATGTTTTAATGGCGCTTCTTGAATGGTCGAATGTCTGCCTTTGAATGTTGACTTTGACTGCTTCTGCCTTTGATGCCGAAGTATCATGATATCGCGACACTTCGGTCGGGTCTTGGCTTGGGGACCGAAGTGTCACGATATCGCGACACTTCGGCCCGGCTTTGGCTATAGGGCCCGAAGTGTCGCGATATCGCGACACTTCGGCCCGGCTTGGGCTATAGGGCCCGAAGTGTCGCGATATCGTGACACTTCGGCCCGGCTTGGGCATAGGGCCCGAAGTGTCGCGATATCACGACACTTCGGCCCGGCTTGGGCTATAGGGCCCGAAGTGTCGCGATATCGTGACACTTCGACCCGGCTTGGGCTAAGGGCCCGAAGTTTCGCGATATCGCGACACTTCGGCCCGGCTTTGGCAAAGGGCCCGAAGTGTCGCGATATCGCGACACTTCGACCCGGCTTTGGCAAAGGGCCTTGCTTTGAAGACTTTGTCTTGCTTTGATAAGGCTTTCTTGCTTAAGGCTTTCTTGCTTGCTTAAGGCTTTCTTGCAGTTTGCTAAAGGCTTGAAGTTTGACTTTGTTTTGATGAAGGCTTTGATTAAAGGTTTGCTAAAACGACCAACTTTGCACTGCTCATTTTTAGACCTTCTAAACTCGTGTGTGAGTGGTTAGGACCACTGTTTGACCTCTGAGGGCTGCCCTGAAAGCTGTGTGTGTCAATGCGATCGGTGTTTGTAGTCACTTAATCGGATGGGTGATGTTTTGATGTCTACAAATGCCCCTTTTTGGGAAGCGCTACGGGTGATGCAGTGTTGAGCAAAAAATAGAAAACCAAAGCACTAATGATTAGGGTTTCTTGGTAACCTAACCAACTTTTGATGCCCCAAGTATGGAAATGGCATGCATTCTTTGAATCCTTGCTTCTGACGAGTTAAGGAATTTTATTTCAAGCGTTAACCTATTTTGGTGAGGTGTGACTTGAGCTTGGACATTGATCAGTCATGATTAGGCAAAGGGCGTAACCTTTTGTCCATAGGGGAAACCTTGTGTTCATGCTTCGGGAATGCCAAGTGTTTGATCAATTTAATGATTGCTTGTTTACTGCCCCAAGCAGGAGCGTGATCGTATTTGTCAATGATTCTTTGAATGCATGTCATTGCCTTGATTGGGTGTGTGCTTGTTGATTGGTGACTAAGTGTGACTACCCCCTCAAGCGACAAATCGATGAGGGAATGACCTTCATGAGAAAAGCGACGAGTCGCTTGACCCAAGATGACTTAGGTTAGGGTGCCTTTAGATGTTTTACCGTTTAAGCACGTGCGCTTCCCGACATTTGGACCTATTTTTGGTGGGTGTTAACCCTTTTGGTGATGCCATAATGGGGTGAAATCATCAACAACCCATCGTCCCGTGGAGCGGTCCGGCTAGGGGTAGCCTTCTTGGGGAAGGGGGAAAGTGACAATTTGAGCCCCGACATTGATTTTGTTTATGCCAAGAGGTTAAGTGCAAGAGCACCTGTGTCCGGCAATGCTTTATTGCTTATGGTTTTTGTGTTGCATTTTTATGATGTTTTTGTTGTTTTGATTTTCTTTCTTGGTGTAGACGTCATGATATTATGGTATGCATAATGATTGATGTTGATGAATGCATGCTACTTTATATGGATGCATATGGTATGATAATTACGAATGTTGTGTGTTGATTTATTTTGATGGATGCATGATGAATGCAAATGTTTTTGATTGATATGTGATATGCAGGAATGGAATGGATGATGGACTTTGTGATGTTTGGCTATGGCACCATAGACTATTTTAGAACTCCATTATTTTGTTTTTTTTTTTTTTTTAGGCGATTGCTGTGATGCACGACTTTGTATGTATACATGGTATTGTAAGGATGAAAAATAGCGCGGCTGGTTTAGAAATGTAACTAAAGTTTTCTGAGACTCAGACGGTTTTAACTTACTAGCCATGACTGTACTTTATCTTACAAGACTTTTGAACAAGGTATGAATCGGGCTTGTTTTTGACCAAGTTATTTCACATCCCTGTGTGTGCAGTTGAGTTCATTTATGTGGTATTTACTATCTTACAAGACTTTTGAACAAATTATGAATCCGGAGCTTGTTTTTTGACCAAGTTATTTCACATCACTGTGTATGCGATTTGAGTTCATTTATGGTATTTGTCGGGGATACAACGATTGCCATATGGGCTTTCAGCGAACTGTCTTTTGAGGATCACCTAACT
>JAQPPZ010009660.1:0-26073 GCA_028583015.1 Wollemia nobilis | reverse complement strand
GCTTGCAAAAAATATATATTTTCAAAATGGAAGAAGGGGCAACGCCTTTCAATGACCAAAAGGAGAGAAGCTATCGGATGCAAAATGGATGTTCCGATAACTTGACTGTATGCAACCAAAAGGAGAGAAGCTTTGATGTTCGGATGGAGGTGCGGAGACCCTCTGTGCCAAGAAGAGACCCTTGAGGGCAGATGAAATGTAGGCACTGAGCGAAGGTGAGCTTGAGCTTTCGTTTCTTGATCCTAAAAATACATAAAAGGAAGGGATGATTTTGCAAGACCACGTTATGAAAAACAAGTGAACACTCCTACAAGACCACGTTATGAAGAAAAAACTAGTGAATGCTCCTGCAATACCATGTTATGAGAAAAAAATAGTGAACGCTCCTGCAAGACCACGTTAAATAAATAGAGAACGCTCCTGCAAGACCACGTTAGGAAAAATAACTAGAGATTTGCAAAATTGTATCCTGCAATACCATGTTATGAGAAAAAAATAGTGAACGCCCATGCAAGACCATAGTAAATAACCAGAGAACGCTCTTGCAAGACTACGTTATAAAAAATAACCAGAGAACGTTCCTGCAATACCACGTTATGAGAAAGGTGATTTTGCAAAAAACTTGTTATATATTTAAAACAAAATCTATAATAGTTCTAGTTGTAAAATAAGCAAACTTGAAAGGTAGATTTTTCTTTGAAAAAAGAAACAGGGAAAGTTGTTTATAAGCACCAGGTTGAAAGAGCACCAGAGAAGAGAAATCAATATTTGGAGATTCGATTAGGATCGTCCGAGCGCCAACATGCTAGGTAGAAGAAATTATCCAAGTTGTCATGGGTGCTAGAAGTGTTGAGCGCCAAGGGACAACTAGAGAGAGGATCTCTACAAAATGCAAGTGCTAGGAGAGTTAATGGGAATAAAATGATCCATGAAATTAAGCCATGAGCGCCAAGCAAGGATTACCTAAATATTTGAAGATCAAAATATCCCATGATAATAGAGAAAAGACACCACATTTTAAGATGAAACAAGTGTTTCTTATTACGCAACCCAAATATTTTAAAAGGAACTTTTACATAATAAAAGAACTATTACTTTTATGATAAGTAAAATGATTTCCAATATTTAAAAAAAAAGGTGTTGAAAGAATAATTCTAAGAGAGGGAGAAAAATAAAATAATAAGAACCCTCCTTTTAAAATGGGCTAAAATAGCCCATAGAATAGGGTAAACCTATTTTGAAGCAAAGGAAGAGATTTTTAATATTTTGAAATCCCTCAAATATGAATTAGAACAAATATATTAAAAATTTACATAAAATATATTCAACAATAAAGATTATGCTGAAAAAAAAAATTATGGATAAAAGAGAAATGACTACTGAAATAATTTCAAGAATATAGCCAAAAAATTATCCAAAGTAAATGAACCAGATCCTAGAACCCTCAAGAGAGAATGCTAGCAAAATCTATCCTGCTCTGGTACCATGTTAGAATTTCACAATAAATATGCAAAGAATTACAAGAGATGAAGAGAAGAGAAGAACTGATTGATTTATTCCAAGGTACAACTCTGTATAAATAGCAGATTTGATCATTGAGAGTTGTTGGATTACAACAACTCATCATACCTGATGAAGACACCACTGAGAGTTCTCCTGACACATGGAGGAGTGGAAACTCAAGTGTCTATCCTAGTGGAACTTTTGAGAATATTCTCTTATTCTAACATCCTTTTTGCTAGTTTTATCTATTGCACTCAAGGTTGTCCAATATTTAGGTTCTGCATAACCTTATTCAACTATATCCCATAGCCCTTTTCCAATAAGTAAGGTCCTCATCTTGATGGACCAATACTCGTAATCTAACCCATTAAATTTAGGAATGGGAAGATTGTTATTGGCAACCATTGATGCTAATAAAAAAAACTTTGGAATAATGTAGATAGCTTCTAATAAAATTTTCTTGTAGTAAAGGATAGCAACAAATATTCTTTTACTCAATTGACTCAATTTGTTAAGTTAATCTCTCAGAATTAACCTCTGATTGTAAATATATATATTTTTTTATTTACCAAAGTCTCAAGCACCAAATTTATCATAAATCGGCCAATATTGATTGAAACAAATTGAAAAATTTCCTGTATACTTCTCATATATGTATCTGAAAATTCACTAAATTTCAGAAGCAAAATCACACAAATGAGAAATACGTGATCAATTTACTTTTGCCCTTTCTAGATCTTAGAGTATTTTTTGAGACAACCTCAATATTTTTCACATAAATAAATCCATACAACTCCAATTTTTTTGAAAATTAAAATCTGTATTCTTGAGACAATAATATGAAAACCCTCTAAATTTTAGGAGAAAATTCACAAAGGTGAAAAATATGTGATCATTTAGTTTTTCCCTTTCTATCATAATTTTGGATCTAGGATTTTTGAAGAAACAAATCAATATTCACACAAATAGATCAATATAGATCCAAATGACCTGAATTTTTTTTTGAATAATGATTTTATCTAAATAATATTTCTCCAAAAATTTGAGAAGCAAATACCCTGTCTTCCACCTTATACAACTATTTTATTGAAAAACTATCAATGCCAATAAAATCAGCAAATGAGCTCCAAATTACCTAAAATTTTGACTGAGTCCTCTTGATACAATTATCTAACAACCATCAAAATTGCATCATAAAATACCTCATGATGTGTGAGATATGAATAATTTATGTGAGCTCTTCCTTGCAACTCTGCTAAGTGCTGGCCACTTGAGTTTCTCTAACAAAGTGAATGCTTCAGATCTCTTCATGCCACTCTCCACAGGTTTTGATCCATCTGAGAAAACCTGCTCTGATACCAAAATGATAAAATAGACTCATTAGATTAATAATCATAATAACTTACAATGCTTTTATAGCACTCCAATCAGTTTGAAATCTCTACTATTATGGATATCTTACTTGCTCCTACTATGTTTAGAAACACTCTAAACAATTCCCTATATGCTCTCACAACAAAACTGATTTCCTCTCAAATATTAAAGTTGGTGCAACTATATTTAAATGAATGCTAAATATTTAGAACCTATATAATTTAGGGAAGATACTCTAAAGTATGCTCTAGAGTCCAACATAAAAATATTTAAGAATTCAACATCCTTATTGATATTTTCCTATAGCAGCCCTCACAATACCAAAACTTCACCTCTACTATCTATGCCTTGTATCTTAGTAGAGTAATATTTCAAAAAACATCACACTATCATAATCTGCTTTACCTGGATTGCTAGTTTCCTTCTGAAACACAAGTGCAACCACAAATATTATAATAAATAGTCTATATGAAGATACATTATTGTTACAAAATAAAGTAGATATTATAATAAATCTTAATCATTAAATAATTTAGGCAATCAACATTTTTATGTCAGCTTTAACTAAACTTACTATTTCCTCTAACCATGGAAAGGAGAATTTAACTTCATGATCCTTAATCAAAATCCCTCTATTGGTTAGCCTATCTACACATTTGTTTTCTTCCCTTAATGTATGTGTAAAACTAATTTCTTCAAACTCTTGACCAAGATCTTTAATCTCCACAATTATCTCTTCTATGTTCCATAGAACCTTTCCTTTCCTCAAAATTCCATTTATTACTATAAGAGAATCACCTTCCATCCATACTCTATTCCATTTCATTTGTTTGCATACATTTAACCTTTCTAAAGCTGCCAAAGCTTCAACTTCATTATTTATCTTAAATCCACTATTGAAAGTGTAATGAGACAAAATCTCTCCTCTATTATTTTTAATTATTCCTCCTCCTGGTCCTGGATTTCTTTTAGATGCTCCATAAAAATTCAATTTAAACCACTCCACATCTGGTGGTTTCTACTTTATGTTATTTGCCTTCTTTTTTCTTCTCTTTTATCCAACATCATAATTCCATTTAATGACTTGACGCCATCTATCAAGTCTCTCTGCTTCCAAGACTCCTCTATGGCTAAGCATATCTTCCTTTTCATTACCTCTAAATTGCTTTTATTTCCTTTATGTATTCTTCAATTCCTTTCTAACCATACAATCCAAAGTATTATATCCTTTGATATACCCCATATTATCTGTAAAGACTCAATTTTATAAATGCTCTGCCATTGCTTTAAAATCTTCAATTCTTCTATTCATCACCATGCATGTACCAAATATATTAAGAATCTATTGTCATAGATTCTAGAGTATTGAGCAATGTCCCAAGAGGTGGTATACACTTTCTTCCTCCTTTTTATAATGAACACATTGAGAAAGGCCATGAAAACCCCTTTTCATAAGGTTATCCCAGGATAAAATTCTTCTATGACCTACTAGCCAATCAAACATTTTGACTTTAGGAATTCTTGGGCTATCCCAAATATCTCTCCATATTCTAGTGATATTATTATTTTGTTGGTGTTGTAAATTATATCTACTTCTTATTGTGTAATCTCCTCAACTATTCAACTACCAAATCAATTTATTCTTGGCTCCCATTGGAATAACCACAGTTGTTATATTTCTACTCAATTGCCTCCTAGCATCAACGTCTTGTATACTTGTAAAAATATCTTATTTTCGTTTGTATCTTCCTTCCTAATCCTTGTACAAAATGTTTGAAACTCTATCACCATATTTATATTGAAGCAATCTCATCCAAGGTTTTAGAATTGAATCTAAATTGAGTGGTCTTTTATCACACCAAGTATCCATCCAAATAGAATTTTTTTCTCTAGTTTCCACCACCCATATTAAACCTTTAATCATAAGATCAATATATATTTTTAAACCATTCTAAAGAGCATAACCATTTGGTAGAGAGAATACAATAAAAATTAAACTTGTGTCATTAGGATCAACATACTTACTTAGAAGAAATTTGGCCCATTATCTTTGACTCTCTTTGTAAAAACTTCATATTACTTTTTCCCTAAGAGTTAAGTTTGCATCTATTAGAACTCTTAAACCAAGAACTCCCCTAGTTTTATCATCACACACCTTGCTTCATTTGACCAAAGGAAATTTCCTTTTATCATGTAAACCTAACCATAAAAAATATTGCATAATATAGATTAAAATTTTTTCAACTGATTTTGGCATAGAATACAATGAAATATAATATATTGGAATGGCCTATAAGACTAACTTAATAAACTGCACTCTTTCTACTAATGATAACTCTCCACCTTTCCAAGTTGAAAGTTTATTCTAAACTTTACTAATAACTGGATTCCATAATTCAAATCTAATTCTCCCCTCAAATAAAGGTATCCCTAGTTGTTGGTAAATTTGATCCACAATTCCTTGGGAACACAAACACATTATCCACTTTTATCTCTGTAGAGAACAAGTTGTTATTTGTGTCCATGAAGTTGGTATTCAATGTGCCCTGCACAACGAAGACCATTTCAGAGACCTTGGGGTGTGTGAAATAGTATCGTCATCCCTACAATGGGAAAACAAAACATACACCTCTAACAATGAGACACTAGTTGTGATTTTATCTTATTTATGCATATGAGTGTTGGAATAGAATTGGGGTGAGTGCTTCCAATGCAAGCAAATTGTTGTAGTACATTTTATTAAATCTAATGAATTCCTAATGCAAGGGACTGCAAGCTAATTGTTGTAGTACATATTTTTAAAGCTATTTAATTCTAGATGCAAGGGACTATGAATTTATCGAATCTCAATTTATATTCATCTAGTTTAATAGTTTAATTTGTAGTAATACCCCCACTTATCGTAACTCTATCATTATAAATACCTTTTATTTGCACATTACCCCTTCCATGGTCAACATCCTTACCTTAGGAAACATTTCCTAAGATTTCATATCATAATAAGGATTTAATTATACTAAGGTCCATAACCCTTTCTATTCTTTCACTCTCTAATGTCAATAATCAGCCCGCTTTCTATCATGAATTCTAAAGTCAAGATTCTAAAGTTCAAGAAGGATGTTGGTTACATGGCAACACTAGATTTGAGCACCAAGACTATGATGCCTTATGATGATTGGCTAAATATTATTAGCTCATATTGGCTTAGGAAGAATATGGATAACTCATATTTAAGTGTCTAGACCTTGATGCTCGATGGTGAATGGCCCAAAATGGTCGGTTTGCCATGATCTATCTAGATGCTAGTGGATGTTCTAGATTTTCTTATCGAAGAATGGTGCCAAGAGAGGACTAGATCATAGAAAATACAAAGGAATTTTACCATGGATGAGTATCCTAAGTTCAAATTGTCTTTTGAATTTATTTTGACTTACAAAAATTTGGATTTAGCTCGAGAAACAAATTAACAAGTTACATTCTTATATCATAAAGGTATTTAGGGATAATATTCATCAAATTATGAACCTGACAATGATAGCTAGTGAGAGAGTTGAGGGAAGCCTCCAAATCAAGCAAAATTTAAAATATATCATTTTTTTGATACATTCTCAAAATCTAGTAGTTGGGATCTAGATGAAGGTGGTAAATAAGAACCAAAAGAAAGTGGGCTAAACACCTCAATGAGCACATGCAAAAAAAGCAATAAAATATTTTACAAAGTTCAAAAGTAGTAGGAGAAAAATTTTGAATGACATGGGTGAACCGTGAAATTGATGAAGCAATAAGAAACATTATGAGTTATACAAAGTCAGGTCAGCTCATAAGTCAATTACCATGAGTAAAAGACTAAACTGATGTGTGAATGCTTGTTTGAGAAAACCAAATATTATTAAGTCAAAGGGGCATGATTCTATAGTTATGATTAGATGCAATGCTTCCCCTCATTTTAGTCTTATATAAAGAGAGACATCCATTCAAGATGAAGATGAAAGTTTCAATATTTAATATGGATTGGAATGCACAAGTAGGAAGTTGTAGAAGAGAATATGAGCTACTCAAGAAGTTCTTATTTTCTAGCACTAGGAAATGATAGATATGTAGACCAAATAGATGATGACCTAAGTTGGCAATTCATCCACCTTGGAACTAGCTTTGTACCCTAATGGAACATAGTTATGGGTATATCACCTCGATGGAATATAGTTATGGAGGTATTTTGTTGTTAAAAATTTCCTTGATTTGTATACCTCCAATACTCATTTTTGTTTTTCTTCTTCTACTTATCCCCAAAACCCTAGTGCTGCTTCTTTTCACCTGCCTATAAATATACCACATATCCTTCCTTTTTGAGTATCCCTCTTTGTTTTTTGTGGATTTTCACATAATGTGTGTCCCCTCACCACTATTTCATGTGCTATATGAGGTTGGTCTTGTTTCATCCCCCTCATTTAATACCCATTAGACCATTTTTGTATGAATATTTTCTCCTCCTCCAGTGCATTGGATAGGCCTCTATTTCACTTTAGAAAGTGCTTGCATCCGAACAAGCCAACTGAGTTTCATATCTTTCCAAGCAAAAGATTGAAAATTTGAGTGAAACTACTAGAAGAAGATAAAAGTAGGCTTCATAGTGGACCCACCATAGAAACGATAAAAATGGCAAGCCAATCACAAGGTAAGGGTAACAATGAACTTATTTTTGAATTAAGGGAGTTAATACCAAGGAGGTTAAAACTACTGTCCAAGAGATGAGTCCATAATAAAGTGTCAAACAATTGTAAGCTATTTTTTTGCAAAATCTAAACTCAGCAAAGAGAGAAAGATAGATTTTGTAGGTAGAAGTAGCCTAGCACAAGTTGTTGTGCATTTAGTTGATTAGAGGTAGAGGATGATGCCAAGTGGAGGACCTAGATTATGACAATTATAATAGATTTATAGGATTTAGGGCTACATAAGGAGCTACCGCAACCAAAATCTAGATCAAGTATTGCATAGAAAAATTCTTCAAGAGGTATACTTGAGTGCCCTGGTCTTTTGGTTAGTTGTATTCCTTTACTGTATCTAATATCTATCCCATTATTATTCTATAATATTATAAACAAATATTAGAAAATACATTAATAATCAAGATGTTTAAATACAAAGCCTTAGGCTAAAGATATCCTAATGAAACACGTGAATAATATTGCTAGTTCATAGCCAACAAAATGTAATATGGCACTAACAATTAACAACCTAGTAAATCACACAAATCTACTAACCATAAGATGTTTGTAATAGTGAATATCTTCAAGGTGAATAAAATAAGGTAATAACCTAACTTACTAAGGTAAAAATGAATTTACCCTAATAATCTACCTAGGTTAATTTACATATAACCAAATGAGGTAATAATCATAGTTACTATAGCATAGTAACTCTAACATCCCCCTTTATTACATTATTTGGGTAATGTATATAACTATCCCAATACAATGAAGAAGAGAAATGAAAGATGTCGATCTACTAGCTCTAGGTCTTGTCTACCAAATGATGGAACCCAATCCATGTCTTGTCCACTGAATGGTGGAACCTGTATCGTGGGTCTTATCCACCTATAGTAGAACCTATAGAGCTCTACCTCATGGCTCTAAGTGTACTTTTGGATCTATCTCTGGATCTACTTGTGAATCTACCTCTGTGTCATTGTCTCTAGATCTGCCTCTAGAACTTTATCTCTGGGTATATCTTTAGGTCTGTCTCTGGGTCATCACCTCTAGGTTTTTCACTCGATATGTCACTATATTTTCCACAGATTCTACAATAGGTTTTACCTTTCTTGTATAAGCCATACAATATTTCTTTTATCTTGGTCCAATGTGTGATATCTATCCATCCATAATCAATATGAACCTTGTTGGTCATTTTCACTTTGTACTAACAATTTGAAAAGGAGTGATTTGTACATCCACATGAGTTACAAGGATGTATTTTCCAACACCTAGCTGCTACATGTCCTATTCTTTCACAAAGACTACAACAATGCTTTGTAGGAGTTGAAGGAGATTTAGATTTTTCAAACATGGTTTTATTGGTACTTGCTTGTCTAGAATAGCTAAGGCCTTCTTTCTTTGGCCTAACATTTAGCATTATAGGATTTTTAATACCTTTTTCATGTTCACCTAATATTCCACCATTGAATCCTATTTTGTTTATGAGTTTAGATCCAATACCTTTGGTGTGTTTTTTAAAACACCCAAGTTCTTTATCTTCATCAATTCTTTTAACAATATGGTACTTTTTACTATTGATGAGATTATGGAGCTTTGTTTGAGGATTTTTAGCTTTTAAGTCACTAGTGTCACAAGAAAAATCTACTTTTGTAATGAGATCACCTATGCTACAATTGATATCTACCTTTAAAGGTAAGAGGCCACTTGTATCACAACAAGCATTTGCCATAGTGCACTTTAGGTCACTTGTGTCACAATAAGCATCGACCCTTATAAGCTTGACCATTGGTTCCTCATAAATATTTCTTTTTATTTTACTTTGAACAATGTCAAGTGCAACCAATGACATGTTTATTGCCCTTATAACTTCAATATGGATTAGAGCACAATTCATCTAAAGATCTCTAGATGCTTCAAAATCTTCAAGAATAGAACTTACACCACTTCATAGTGTGAGAAATTTTCCATCCTCATAAAAATTCATCCCTTCCATCTCTGGTGGAAAGTAAGGATCTTTAACTGATTTTCCAACAACATCAGTTGGTTTTGGGACATTTTTTTTCTTTGACCTACCCATCTTATTAAGGTGTTAGTCGCTATCGAAAGTGCACATTTTACAAAGATATTTTATAGGAATTTTGACTAAGGTGTTGGTCGCTGCCGAGAATTATCTCTTACATATCTTCCCCCCTTTTTGTAAAATATTCTTTGATGGAATTTTGAAAGAAATTTTTACTAAGGTGTCGATCTCTACCGAAAGTGCACCCTTTTTAAGTCTTCCTCCCTTTTTAGAAAAATATTTTGTGAGGTAGGAAAGAAATTTCTATTCCCCCTAAGTGCAAAATATTTGCAACTTATGAAGCCTTTTAAGGCTTTTACAAAAAATTGCCTCCTTGGCAAAATATAAAAAATTTCACCAAAAAAATCCCCCCCTTTATTATAAGTACTTCAAACATAAAGTTTTTATGAAGCCTAAAAATTGGTACAATACCCCTTTATTGCAAGTACTTCAAACAAAAAATTGCTATTTATGAAGCCTAAAAAGAGGTCTAAAATTGATGACTTCTGCTTTTTTGATTACCTTTACAAGTTTTATCTCCCTCTTGTCAAAATCTATTTTGAAGGAAGAAAGGAATTATCCCCCCTTAGTGCAAACAATTGCTACTTTGAAGGTTCATTATTTCACAAAAAACATGTTCTTTCTTTCGATATACCCTAAAATAGTACCAAAAGATAATTCACTCAAAAAGATATTTAATGGTGCCTGTCTAAAAACCCTTTTGAAAAAGTGTGATTAGTTTGAAGAGTTTAAGACAAAAAAGAAGAGTGAATTTTGGGTTTGTATGGAGAGAATATCAATATTGAAAATGGATTATACTTGTGCAATGAATTATACAAATGAGTGTGAAATTTGGGGTTTTGAGTGCTCTTGATTTTGATGACTTATAATTGTAGAAAACAAGAAATTAAATGCAATAATCAATCAAAGAGTGCCCACAATTTTTTACCACTTAGGTGTCAGATATAACCGAAAATGCACCTAATTTATCAAATGCCAATTTGAAATAAATGTATCGAGTAATATCTAAAATGCACCTTATTACTAATTCTTGCAACAAAATTTGATTTATGTTGTACAAAAATTTGATATTCAATTTCTCCTCTTGTTTTACAATTTTGCAAAGAATTGGACAAAAATAATTGCCCTTCTTTTTGAGTTGCAAAATAATCAAGTTTTTTTATTCAAGTGACCCCTCCCTTTTGTTTTAAAATTTTGTAAAGAAATAAAATTTCTTGTCCCCCATTTGCTTTGCAAAATTAACAAGGTAGCACACCTTTCAAGCCATGTCGACACATGATAAGCTTTTGAAAGGCAATCCATAACCAATCGACACATGACTTAGTTTTAGTGGATCTAAGGTCTTCAATATCTTCTCCTTGTGTTATATCCCTCCTTGGAGAAAACAAATGCACAAATTTTAACTTTGGATTTTGCATATTTGGCGTCTCCTTGTGTTACAATTTTACAAGAAAGAATCAATTTTCTTGATTTTGTCCCCATTTGATTTTGCAAAATTAACAAGGTTTTGAGAAGATTTTAGGTCTCCCTAGTTTTGTAAAATAAATGGTGCTCTTCTTTTTCGTCCATTCCCTTTTTGGAGAAAACAAAAGCAGTCTGAAGTGTTTGAATTTTGCAAAAAAATAGGGCCTTTGTTTTTTAATTTTATTGCAAAAATCTAATTAATTTGAGAATTATTTAATCAATTATAAAATAATTTTTGTAAAAATCATTTTAATGCTTCAAAAAAAAATATTTTAAACAAAAAATATTAAATTATTAAAAAAATGCTAAAAAAATTTAAAAAATACAAAATAAATAAAAAATACTAAATATTGTTTGGATTGCGCAGTCGAAGATCGAACCGATTATCTCCCACTATACATATTATCCTAGCTCAGGATACCATGCAGGATAGGCACACCCTTGAGATCCAAAGCATATCACGTGTTTTTTCTTCCTTTGTCCACCGCGAATGTGGAAAAAAAATTCAAGACTTTTATCCCACATCGATGGCACGAGGAGGTTTTTTCTAGCTTTAAGAAACACAATGCCCACCTTTTACTCTGATTGCTTTAGGGAAATTGATGATCTGAAGATAACCTTTTTTCAGCTCAGAATGACAAATCACAGACTACCACACATCCATGGAAGGATGACTTGCAGCTCACCATGTGGACCAATGATAGCTTACCACCTGGACCAATCACAGATCTATGGATCACCATCTCAAATTGCCTCAAATTTTATACCAGTCATAGATCAGGTCACCACGTATCTCAAGAGCATGCAAAGGTGGTCATTAGATAGTGTGTCAAGTGGAGGTCTTCCCACATGATAGATGGAGGTTAGCTCATGATTCGAGGACATGCTAGGTGGAGGTTGGTTGAGATTTCCTACCTCACGTAAATCAAACCCCTTTCTTAAGGGATTGCCTTGGATCTGGTGTGCCCTAATTTTAGCATCTTGTCAGGTGGTTAGTACCCTACCAAGTGGTCAGCATCTGTAAGGCTGTAAAATGCCTATCGAGCTGGATATGAGTTTTCGTGTAGCCCATAGGTGTATGCAGTCTATTAAAAATATGAAAAACAAAATATCATTTGAAAAACTAACCTAACATACCTCGAATTCTATGCCACACCATCAATAGTTCTGTGATAACAAGAGCATCAAATTATGGATTATTGCGAGTTGTATTGGATAGAAAATTTTGTGTAACTTCTAGCAGAGTCCGAGGATAATGCTTGCACCTTGGGATGTGATAAAGGTAGCTGCATCAGGATGGGGTATCATATAGGGTATTGTACCCCATTAGGCCTACCAATAATGCTACCTTGAAATGTGTATCCTCACAGGTTCAAGTAAGATGCTCTGATACCATATAAAATTATAAATGAACATTAGAAAATATATTAATAATCAAGATGCTTAAATAAAAAGCCTTAGACTAAATATATCCTAATGAAACGGGTGAATAATATCGCTAGTTCATAGACAAACAACTAATAACATAGTAAATCATGCTAACCTACTAACCATAAGATATTTGTAACAACAAATATCTTCAAGGATAATAAAATAAGGTAATAAGCTAACTTACTAAGGTAAAAATGAATTTACCCTAATAATCTACCTAGGTTAATATACATATAACCAAATTAGGTAATAATAATAGTTACTATAGAATAGTAACTCTAACATATTCTTCCCCTCCATTTGTGTAGGAATTACAGAGGGTGCATTTAGTCAACTGATATCATTTTCAGCAATTGATTCAAATTTTGGACGCTCTTTATCACTACATTAGGATGAAGAGTTAGAATTCCTCTGTTACATCATTTGAATAGAGTGAATTATTGTATTGAATTTTATAGAGATCTTGGCATGCTCCCAGGTTCAATATTATAATATTCATACAAAATTTAATATAAAATATCCAATTTCTTCCTTATTGAAATTCTTTGTGTCTTATGTGTGTATGTTACCCGTTTATATATTAAATCATTTGAATGTATGAACTGCATATTTTTTCATTGGTATAATCACTTGTGTTTATTGTGTAATTTGAATGAACATAAATAAACTAATTTTGTATTTCTTTTTCACTCTATCTCATAAATAATTTTAATTCTTACTATAATTACCCAATAGATAAGGCATCGGTCCACTTTATAAAAGCTTAGGCTGGGAGTTGTTTAACGCTTGGTCAAAATAATAAAACTTTTACTTTCTTTTATAAATTTGGTAGAGCATGAACTTATATCATTAAATCTTTAAGTTTACCTCAGGGGTATCCTTACTGTACCTGGTCTGTCTAGAGTTGCATAATACTCTATTCTAGGTTAAAGAGGTAGGTCTATCAGAGACTATAATTTTTCTTATAAATCAGTGATTTTCTGTGGTGTGACAACCCCTATATCAAAGGATGCAAAAAATAAACACAACACTACCTTTAACATGATTTATTGAATTAAGCTAATATTTTTTTTAAATAAAGGGGTAAAAATTTATTGATAAAAAGTCTAGATTATAGAGTACAACTGAGCTTCCAACCAGGACTCAAATAAACATCCAAATAGGATAAAACCACTAGACTAGAATGACACCCAAAAAAGACAACAAGAATAAACCACATTAAGTTTGTACATCCTTATGGATCAACTCCCACAGGTGTTGAGAGTCCCCAGATGGGAGACTCTCCCAATTATCGATACTCCAAGGATCTAGCAGCTCAGAAGCCCTTTTGGCCAGGTAATCAACAACCACATTCCATTCCCTTGGAATGTGCACAAAGGATATAAATTTGAACTCTTCACTCATTATGAGAATCTGAACGGCTACAGAGGTCAACTTCCAATTAACTTCCTCCACCCTTTTACTATTTAAAATATTAACCACAATTTGAGAGTCAGACTCACAGATAATCCTATGCCATCCAAGAGAAAACCCCATCTGCAAGGCCTCAAGAATTGCAAGAGCTTCCATAAAATTGTTGGAGTGAACACCTTTATAAATGGAAAAGAAAAAAATGACACCACCAGTAGAATCTCTCCCAACACCGCCAATGCCAACATGTCCAGGATTACCCCTGGATGATCCATCAATATTAATTTTTAAAACTCCTCTAGGGGGTGGCCTCCACCTACCATCTCTCCTAACCTTCTTACTGAGTTGAGGAACCCTACTAGGGCTAGAAGAGTTCACACCATCCCCAAAGAGACCAAGGGCTTGTTGTACCTTCTCCTCCCTAGAATCCAAAAGAGGGTCCACATCACATTTGCTATGGATGGTTTCTTGAACCATATACAAGATCCTTTGCTAGATCTATTGAACAACCAAATAACTACCCTGAAATATGCATCGATTCTGTTCGAGCCAAATTTTCTAGATGATGCAAGAAGGGCCCAAATTCCAAGCCACCCAAAGGAAGGGGATCTTGGTCGGAGGTCTGCCCAGACTACTCCAAAACTCCACCAGGGACAGCACATGAAAACATGGATGGTTCCAGGCACTCCACCAATGGTGCCAAATGTCTCTAGCAAAGGAGCATTGGAAAAATAAATGAGAAGAGTCATCCTCATTCTTACTGCAAAGGACACAAAAAGAGGGACCCTGAAATCCCCTCTTCCTCACATTATCCCAAGTGAGGCATTTATTACGAGCTACCAACCAGAGAAAGAAGTTACATTTTGGCTAGAAAAATTTTTTCCACACCTTTTTCCACCAAGTGACAGGAAGACTCCCATACTTTTGCTTATCAAGAACCTGATAACCATAGGCTACCGAGTAGGTTCCCTTAGGATCAGGGTTCCAAGCCAGAATATATTTACCCCTCAATGAATAACAAGGCCTCCCCATAAGAATAAGAGCAAGCACCTCTCTATCCTTGGCTAGTCCCCCCTAGGGCCATTCTTATGGATCTTTCCACCTGTACATCTCCATATTTCCAAAAACTAGATTTTTTTAAATTCCTCCACACGAGATGAGCCTGCTTCCAAGAAAAAAATTCTTATGGAACGTAACCTAGGATATTTATTCAAGATAGGAGAGTGGCCATCCCAAGAATCCTCCCAAAAAAGAGCATTTGATCCCTGATTGCAAATCTAGAACAAACCCTACTTGATTAAATTAGCTCCTCTTTTTAGAGCATCCCAGATAACTAAACCTTTCCCAACCAAGTTGACTCTAGGGATTTCAGCCTCAGAAATACCTCTCAAGTATTTACAAGATAATATTTTAGCCCAAATATGATCTTGAGAGGTACACCATCTCCAATAAAGTTTTGCAGCCAAAGCCTACCCAAAAAGAGTTGTTTATCGCAACCCAAGGCCTCCCTCTTGCAATGGCCTAAATATAGAATCCCACCTATTCAAACTCCATTTAGATTGATCAAGTTTTCCAGACCATAAAAACTATCTTGAAAAAGCATCCATGTCCTTGATGAAGTGAGAGGGAGCTATTTGTACAAAACATCTATAAATGGGTAAATCTTGAAAAACAAATTTTAAAAGCAACACTCTACCTACAGTGGATAGCCATCTGAAAGTCCAATGATTCACCTTCCTTCTAAACTTATCAAGCATATACTGCCAAGAAGATCTAGGTAGAGGGTGAGATGAAATTGGAATACCAAGATAAATTAAAGGGGGAGTCCCAACCTGGAATCTTAGAATGCAAGCAATCCTGGATTGAATAAGAGGAGGGGTATTGAAGAAGAAAATAGAAGACTTGTCCTCATTAATCAACTGTCCAGAAGCACCAAGATATATGTCAAGATATTGTCTAATATTTCTAGCTTCCCTGATAGTGGCAACTCCCAACAAATCAGTATCATCAACAAATTGAAGGTGGGAAAGATGTGGCAAACTACTATCCCACTTCCACCCTTGAATGAGACCTTGCATGACTTGAGACTTGAGAAATCTTCCCAAACCTTCTACCATAATGATAAACAAATAAGGAGATAAAGGATCTCCTTGCCTCAATCCCCTTGAGGCCTCAAACAACTTTGATGGCTCATTATTAACAAGAACAGATAATGAGGAAGAAGAAACATAGCTCATCACCCATCTAATCCATTCCTCCTCAAATCCAAAAGTAGCAAGAAATTTCTGAAGAAAGGACCATCTGACCCAATCATAGGCTTTGGCCATGTCCAACTTAATGAACATAGTTTTCTCCTTAGAATTTTCCATCGAGTGAATAGCTTCTGTAGCAATAACAACCCCATCCAAGATTTTTCAGCCAACAACAAACCCTCCTTGCTCCTCAAAGATGATTTTTCTCAACCATATCTTTAGCCTCTCAACAATAATTTTTGTGATGATCTTATACACAACATTGCAGAGAGCAATAGGCCTAAACATATCCAAGGAATTTGCTCTCTCTTTTTTGGGTATAAGCACCACAAAGGTAGCATTTAGGGCCCTTAGCATCTATTTGTTCTTTTGTAACTCATGGACCACCTCCAAAAGATCAAATTTGATTAAATCCCAAAACTACTGATAAAACTCAATCGAGAATCCATCTGGGCCTAGGGATTTTCCTTTTTTCATCTTGAATACAACATTTTCCAACTCCTCAAGGGAAATTGGACCCATCAAGTGCTCATTCATCTCTAGAAACAATCACTGGAATACAATTTAGAATAAGCTTTTCATTCTCATCATCTGATAGGGAGTCCTCCTTGAAGAGAGAGGAAAAATACCTCTTAGTCTCTTCTGAAATATCCCTAAAAGAAGAGAGTAGGGCACCCTGAGAATTCACAAGAGAGGTAATAAGGTTACCATTATGGTGAGCCTTAAATGAGTTATAAAATAAGGCTATGTTCCTATCCCCTTCCTGAAGCCAATCTACTCGAGATTTTTGTTTCCAAAAAATTTCTTCCCTCAGTTCCCATTCAGTAAGGTCTTTCCCAGCCTCAGATTCCTCAACAAGAAGCTCATTCATGAATCCATGATCCCTAATCTTCCTTGAAGCTTCTTCCATCCTCCTAAGAGCTGCTAGCTTAGCCAAAGGAAAGGTTTCTAAAATTCAGTCTATTCCATCTCTTCAATTTATGTTTTACAAATTGTAGTCGCTTCATAAAGGAATACATAGTGGTGCCATGAGGAGGTTTGCCAGTGGTCCACCAGCCTCGCATGAAATCATGAAGCTTAGGATCATGAAGCCACATAAGTTGAAACTTAAATGAGGGATTATTTTTTAGCCCTAACTCCAAAGTAGAGAGTTTGATAGGCCAATGATCAGATCCCCTACCCTCCAGAATCATAGAACTAGCACTTCTATTATTACCCATCCAATAACTGGATATCAAAAACCTATCTAGTCTATCTGAGATGGAAGCTTCCCCACACCTTCTATTGTGCCAAGTAAAGATCCCATTATCTAGCTTGATGTCAACCAAGTTTAGGGCCTGGATATGAGCACTGAAGATAGAATAAAAAGGCTCGAGAAGGTCCACCCCACCACATTTCTCCTCTAGAAGTCTGGCATCCATCCTAGGCCCTTCTCTTCCAAAAAGTAGTAGCCTAACTTAATTAAATACACACCTTCTTTCTAGTTCTTCCAAATGAGGGAATCTAAATGTTTTATGTTGTTAAGAAAGTAGACCTATAGAAGCATGTTAAGCTTCCTCAGTCTCTATTGGTTCCTTAAATCTAGCCCATCCACTTGGAGGTGTCTCCAATGTTTTCCAAACTCATAAAAAATTATGAAGTATTGCATCGAGTTTCTATATTGAGTAGACACGTCTTGTTCTAACCAAATAAACTTCAAATCCTCATAAAGAGGAGTGTTTTTCAGCCATTTGTTAGTCAAGAAGTATACATGGGAGTTATTACCAATCTGTCAGTATTTACCCTGACTAAGCAATAGTATGATAAATTGAAGATTACTCTAAAATTTTAACCCTCTTTGATGGTCCTCTTCCCCAATAAATATGGAGGCATGCCTAAGGTATTTGGCCTTTAGTATATGGACCTAGTTGAGGTTTTCATTAGTTAAATTTTCCATCCTAATTTTCCCATATGGGCTTTGTTCATTCTCCCTAGCTTCTTGAAGCCAAGACCTCCCACTTCCTTTCTTGTACAAACCTTATCCCATGTAACCAACACTATTATATTTTATTCTTCGCCCCATACCACAAAATTTTCTTTGAAGTTTCTCTATTTTATCACAGATCTTAGTTGACATTTTGAATAAAGACACAAAATAGATTGAAATTTTTTACAATGAGGACTTTACTAGTTGGGCTTTTCCAACCTAGCTAAGCAAAGAGCCTTTCCATCTTGAAAGCTTTCTTGTTAATCGCTCAACCACTAGATTCCATAACACTTTAGTCAACCTCCCCTTAAAAAGGGGCATCCCAAGTTAGGTAGTTAGAAGGTCCCCAATACTACAACTAAAGAGTCTTGTTATTCTTACCTATCTAGGACCAATAGTGTTAAAAAAATAAATCTTACTTCTATCAAAATTCACCTTTTGATTGGTTGCTTGCTTATATATTTCCAGGATCAAATTTTATTCCCTAGTCCATGGAATGGAGTATTTTGTGGTCATGATCATGTCATCCATAAATTTTTGGTGGGAGATAGGAAACATAATAGAAATATGCTTAATGCAATCAATCTTACCATTTATTATAGTAGCTAAAATCACTCTTCCTAAGGCTTCAGGAAGGATAATGAAGAGGTAGGCAAAAGGGGTCTCCTTTATGAAGTCCTTTTCTATTTTGAAAATACCCAAATGTGGAACCATTTAATAAGACTGAGAACATGGCTAAAGAGATACACGCTCTGATAAGATTGATCCACTCTTGATGGAAACCAAAACTAGTCATAGTTCAAATTAAAAATTCCCAAGGTACTTTATCATAAGCCTTGTTCATGTCAAATTTTAACAACATCCCCGCATCTCCACTCTTGTCAATGGAATGAATTACCTCATGGATAGTAATAATTCCATCCAAGATTTGACAATCCTTTATAAAGCCCCTTTGTTGAGAATAATTTATAAAGGGAAGAATAATTTAATTCTATTGGCTAAAACCTTGGACACAATATTGTATAAGGTATTACGAAGGCTTATAGGTCAAAAATATGAAAAATACCTCACACCTACCACCTTTGGGATTATATCCAAGAAGGTCAAAGTAACATCCCAAGGCATGTGCTAAGTTCTTTGAAACTCCATAGAAAATTGAGTAACTTCCCCAACTATATGCTAGAATATTTGAAAAATACAATTGAAAAACCATTCAGGATCAAAGTGACAAAGTTAGAGAGCAAATCAAATATGCAAGTGACTGGAAATTGAATTGATATTGAGTTTAAATACACATATGAGTTGGTTAGTTGGTTCAACCAACTAAAACTACCCACTCGAACTATTTAATAAAGCAGCACTAATAATGTAATATACATATTATGTTAACATCCCCCCTTATTACATTATTGGCAAATACATAAGGCATTACAAAATAATTCAAATTTGACACATGCAAGTGCCTTGGTGAAAATATCTGCAACTTGCTTATCAGTGGTAATGTAATGGAGTTGTATGTGATACTTTGGAACTTCATCGTGAATGAAATGACATCGAGTGTCAATGTGTTTGGTACGATCATGAAAGATTGGATTCTTGACAAGATTCAAAACACCTTGATCATCGCAGAACAAATGAAGTGGAAGATTCTTTGGAAGACCCATGTTCGTAAGAATGTGACTTAACCATATTATTTCATAGACTACTCCATTGGTTGCATGATATTCTACCTCTATTGATGATATAGCTACCACCTATTGCTTCTTACTATGCTAAGAGACAGGACCAGATCCAAGATGAAAAATGTATCTAGAAGTTGACTTTCGATCATCAATGGATCCAGCATAGTCTGAGTCTGTGTATCCCTGTAGATAGAATTTTCTATTCTTTTTGTACTCTAAGCCAAAATTTGTAGTACCACGAACATAATGAAGAACTCTCTTTGTTGCTTTCCAATGACTCACCTTTGGTTCCTGCATGAACCTTGAAATATAACCCACAACAAAATTGAGATCTAGCCTAGTATTTGTCAGATATATGAGACTCTCAATCAGTTTATGATAGAGAGTGCCATCTACCTATGGTGATTGATCATATCGAGATAGATTTAGTCTAGACTCCATTGGAGTTGCCTTAGACTTACAGTCTATCATGCGATATTTATCAATCAATGTCTTGGCATACTTCTTTTGTTTGACTCTGATATGATATTTTTTTTGAGTCACTTCTAAACCAAGGCAATAGTGAAGAAGTCCTAGATCTGTCATTTCAAAAGATTGTTTCAAATCATATTTTACTACATCAATCATGCTCTCTGAGCTCCCTGTTATGATCAGATCATCTACATATAGCACCAAAATCACTATGTTAGAACCATTGTTCTTGATATAGATATTTACATCCGAAGGACTTCTTTGGAAACCATGTTGTACTAGGTGACTATCTATTTTGATGTACCAAGCTCGTGGAGCTTTTTTCAGTCCATACAAGGATTTGATCAACTTACAAACTTTTTGTTTTTGCTCTTTAACAACAAATCCTTTTGGTTGTATCATATACACTTCTTCTTGTAATAAAACACTTTTTACATCCATTTGATGTAACTTCCACCCAAATTGAGCTGCCATGGCACAAAGTACTCGAATGGTAGTCATTTTTACAATAGGGGTAAAAGTCTCTTCATAATATATGCCTTATTTCTAAGCATAGCCCTTGGCAACAAGACGGGATTTATGCTTATCAATAGTACCATCTGTCTTATACTTCACTTTGAATACCCATTTTCAGCCAATGGGTTTCTTTCCTGAAGGCATATTGACTAGCTTCCATGTATGATTTTTCATGAGAGAGGTATGTTCCGCTTCCATAGCAGTCTTCCACTGAGGCTCACTAAGTGCATCTTGAACTGTTGTGGGTTCATTTTCATCCAATGTTGTCATATAAACCCTATCATCTTCCATATATGTTACCCTATCTTTCTCTGCATCTACAGATAGTTCATCAAATTGTTGGTAAAGCTCATCAACCTCTAAAGTTTATGCCTCGTCTCTCTTTTGTTGAATCATACTGTGAGTACAAGGTCAATCTAGAGTTAGATCTGGAAGTGATGTCAACTTGGAATCTCTCAATGTACTGGTATACCATTTTGGAATCTTGTTCTGAGGAGGTGGTGGAGTCTCTTTCTTAGGCTCATATTCCTCAAGGTATACAACTGTAGAGGTGTTATTTGATGTGAAAGCTTCATCAAACCCATCTCTTTATTGGCTTCTGCATCGATCTATCAATCGATATCCTTTTGAATGTTCATCATAACCAAGAAAGATACATTTTAGGGCCTTCTCATCTAACTTTTTCCTTTTTTGTTTTGGTATGTGCATGAATGCTTTACATCCAAAAACCCTTAGATGATAAATGGAGGGTTTCTTACCACTCCATGCTTCTTGTGGAGTTTTACCCTGTAGAGATTTTAGGAGGTATGATGATGTGTTAACTTCTTCTACCCAATACTCATGCTCAAGGTGTGTCCCTACAAGCATACATTGAACCATTTCCACAATGGAACGATTTCTCCTTTCAGCAACTCCATTTTTCTATAGAGTATAGGTGGTAGTCAACTGTATCTTAATCCCATGTTCAGTAAAAAATGATGAAAATTCCTTAGAGGTATATTCCCCCCCTCGATCTGATCGGAGATTTTTGATGAAACATCTTGAATCCTTCTCAACAAGCTTCTTGAACTATTGAAAGTACAAAAATACCTCTAACTTCAATTGAAGGAAGAAAACCCACATCTTCTGTGAGTGATCATCCACAAACAATTGAAAATACCTCTTTCCACCATAGCTGGTTGGCATAGGACCACACATATTGGTGTGTACGAACTCTAAAGACTTCTTAGCTCGTGAAGAGCTAACTTCAAATGGTACCCGATGTTGCTTCCCTGCTAAGCAATCCGAGCAAACTGGCAATGTGGATGAAAGGTTGGGAAGACCTCTCACCATATCATATTTGCTCAACTCGAGCAAATAACCTAAACTTAGATGCCCATATCTCTTGTGCCATAGAGAAGTAGCCTCCTTGGTAGTTGTTGCTAGAGCAACATGAGGCGTTGAAACGACATCTAAAATGAACAAACCATGTTTGTATGATCCTGTTGCGACATGTTTTCCTCTTTTGGTTATAAAACATCTCTTCTCGCCTTTCTCAATGCTGAACATAACATCCATGTCTCAATCCAAGATCTGATGGACTAACAACGGATTGTTAGCCAATCCAAGAACATAAAGCACCTTCTCAATCTGACATTTGCCATCTGGAAGAGTGATAGAAACATCGCCTTCACCCTTCACTTGGTAAGTCTGATTTTTTACTATTGTTATAGGCTTACCTTCCTTTTCCTCAAATTTTTCAAACCACGATCGATCACCATTCATGTGCTTATTGGCACCTGAATCAATATACCACACTACATCTGGCTATTGAGATGAAGTATGAGTCATGAGCACCTTGTGTGCTCGCTCAGAATCTGAGTCCGAGTTTGATTCAATAGAATCTGAGCTAGAGTTTGATTCATCATAAGCAACATTCCCCTTGGGTGGCTTATTCTTCTTCTATGGTTTATATTTTTCTTTACTCTTCTTCTTATGATCTTGGTCATTCTATTGTTTGTTCTTAAACCAACACCTATTGGTGTCATGGTTATTCATATCACAAATATTACAATATTGTTTAGCTTTTTGTTGTTGTTGTTTCCCTTTTCCCTTTGATGAATATCCTCCTATTTGAAACTGACAGTGTGTAAACCCCCTTGTTTGGTGTAGAGGGTGTTATCTGGCACTTCATCCTTCTAAAACTGATTTACCTATTCAATTTGTAGCAAGTTTACTAATTCCACAAAAGACACCTGTCGACCAAAGACATGAAGTGAGGTTATCAACATCTTATAGGAATATGGTAATGCTCTCAAGATGATAGAGGTCAAGAGAGCATCATCCACTAGTTATCCCATAGAATTCAGTTTGGCTTTCAATTCTGCCACTCTGCATAGGAATAGATCCACTGTTTCACCAGATTTCATTCTGAGTGTATGTAGTTGAGTTTGAAGGTGTAGAATAGTGGACTGATTCTTACCTTCATAAATAGTAAGCAACGCATCCCAATCTTCCTTACTAGTTTTGCAATCATAGATATGAGGTTGGACCTCATCTGTAGTAGCAAGCAGAATAAACATGAGACATATTTTGTCCTTCTTATCAAAAGCATCTTGATCTACTCCTTCTGTTCTAGGTCATTTTGTAGTGCCAATCACTACATCCCACAAATCTTCAACTTGAATAATAGCTTGCATCTTATTCTTCCATGGTGTGAAGTTATAACCTTTCAGTAACTATGAATCAGATAGATATTTGTGAATAGAGGCCATTGTGAAAGTTCCTTATAACACCAAATTTTAAACACTCTATGTGTCGGTTTCCATCGAAAATGCACCTATGACAATCCCAATTTTACAATGAAGATATTTACTTTCATAAATACTTTTGAAATCAACAATTTTTCTTCCCCCCTTTATCTTAGAATTTTGCAAAAAATAGAATGCTTTTGGGATCCCCCCTTTTTGTTGCAAAAAAAATTGTGGAGTTACCCTTTCAAAATGGCGGGAACACAATATTTGCTTAAATAAAAACTCCGGTGGGGTGGCATAAAAATATGTGGTTGCCCTCCTTGGACAGAAAATGGTTGACAAAAAATTACCAAAAAAAATGGGTCTTGGCAAAAAAAAAATTCACCAAAAAATGGAGGCAACAATAAAGTTGCTTAGGCAAAAAAATAATTTTTAAGTCAACCTGAGGGGATTTGAATCGCAAACCAATTCCGTCCAAGCACCTTAAAGCCAACCACGTGACCAACGCGGCCACTAGCGCCGATGGAATTGAAGTGGATAGGATTCGTATTTATGAGGGAGGGCATTGAGATAATACAAAACAAAAAATTAACCCGACACGGCGGGGGGATTTGACCCCGTGACCTAGCCCGAACGATCATTTTAGAAATGAGCGGTAAACCGTCCGAGCTGCCACTACGGATGAAAGAAATATTGAGTCACAAAATAATTAGTCCTTCCACCAAAGAAAAATGGAAGAAAAAAAATTTATGGGACTATTGTCCCACATGCACAAGGATGACACATTCGTCGTGATTTAAAACCACAAACTGTTGTATGTTATATCGATTGCATTCGGGAAATCAGCTCCTTCACCCTTTTTGCCATGCCAGCCATTCAATAAATGCCACATCACATCATCAATTTGCCACATCGTAGACTAGTCATCTACCATGTGTCAACTACCACGTAGTCTAGTCATTCGCATGTGTCAATTGCCATGTAGTCAGTCGAATCAACTGCCACATCACGTAGTCGAGTTAGCTACTAGTCGAGTCAGCCACCACATCACGTAGTCTAGTCAGCTACCATGTCACAACATCGAATGCCACGTATCAGTCTCGATGTACGTGCTGTCAGTCTTAATCTATGCATTGTCAGTCTCTGGTTTGTGTGTTCTTTCAAGGTCTAGGTCTCAGTATGCATGATATCACCTACAAACAAAAATGTATCACCTATAAGAAAAATGAAACATGCCACCTTGGGAAGCATGCTCGACTGGATCTACGCTCTTCTTCCACCTGCACCCAGCATCCTCCTCGAGAAGCATGTCATCTACTTCCTCCTCGGGAAGCATGTCTACTCTTCCCCATCTGTCCTCAGTCTGCCACCTGTGACGCCTGCAAACCTAGCTCTGGTACCATGACAAAGTTAGGGAGCAAATCAAATATGCAAGCGATTGGCAACTGAATTGATATTGAGTTTAAATACACATATGAGTTGGTTCGTTGGTTCAACCAACTAAAACTACCCACCTGAACTATTTAATAAAGCAACGCTAGTAATGTAATATACGTATTATGTTAACACAAAGCTTTATCTTTGTGCATGTCAAAAACTACTTTCCTCATTTCCTCCTCTTTTAAGGGGCTAAGAAGGTAGTCATTAATATGATTTGTTACTAGGCATGGAATATTTTGCAACATGGCAATAGTTGAAGCATTATCAATAGGAGCTTTCTATCTTATTAGATTGAGAAATAAATTGACTGCCTCCTCTCTGATTTGAAGGAGATTTTTAGTGATTGAAATATCCATATTAATAACTTCTTTTATTCGATTATAACTTCTATACCTTAAAGTAGAAACTTGAAAAAAAATTGGTGTTTTTGTTACCTTTCTTTAACCAAGTTACTCTAGGTTTTTGGTGCCAAAATATCTCTTCACAAGATTGGGTGTTACAATACTCAACTAGCAGATTTTTTTCTTTATCCCATATTTCACTGGTCAGACTCATAGAATGCAAGGCTAATTCAATGTCTAATAAATATTTCTTTAAGTTTGATTTCTTCTTAAGGAGGTGGCTGAAAATATTTATGTTCTAAGTTTTAAGGTTCTTAATGTATCTTAGTTTCTTAGCAACTTGGGTTAATTTGCTACCTATAAAAATATGTTTCCACCATTTAAATATTCTACTTTGTAATCCCTCATGAAGCAACCACATTTTCTCAAAATGAAAGGGGTTTTTGAAGATTCTCATTTTTTCCTCCGTCTCCCACACCAAGGGATTATGATCAGATTATTAGTTACAAGTAGTTAACGATAATGCAAGCACAATATTTATTTTTATAAAAAAGATAAAATATTTTATATCTTAAACTATAGGTGCAACATTAATGTGTCTTAGGTTAACCATCCTTAAAGAAAATAACCAAGAGATGCATCTAAGTCATATAAATTCTATATTTAGACTTAAATTAAAATGGATATATGTAATGCAAG
>JAQPPZ010009659.1:0-28697 GCA_028583015.1 Wollemia nobilis | reverse complement strand
CTATTCATGTCTTAATTTAATAAAACATCTCTATGAGTGAATAAATAACAGAAAGCATGATGCATCATGCTTTTAGATTTTATGTTAGTTAATGGCCATTTGTAGAAGAGGCAAACAACTAAAGAACTTGTACAGGTTCTCTAGTATTTGATCCTATTTAATAAAGTCTAGGTGTGTGGAAATTTCGTATCCTCTCGCTGGATTGTATGTAATTGTTTCATTGTATGGACAAGGATTTTGCATTCGTTGCAAATTCCTGTGAAAAACATAAATTTTCCACATAATGAATTGTAGTTTTATGTTAATAATGATTTAATATAATAATTCCGTTTTTAAAGTTAAATATTTATATTTAATGTTAACAATATTTATATTCTATATTAATTGTAAATATGAGGATTACCTTTATCATCATTATAACATCAAGATAAAAAATAAAGGTATTATAATAATTTAGAGAGTGATCCATATATGAGTAGGTTTAGTGAAAAAGTTTAGTTTTATTTTTCAAATTTTTTTTAATATATTTTTCTTCTTTAAGCTGTTGTGATTTTACAATTAATTTTTTGACATCATTTTTATTAAGATATAATATTTTTTTTGGTTTTTTATCTTTTAAAAACTAAATTTCACATAGATAAAGATTAATATCTACTATTTGATTTCCTTCTCTATAGACATGCTCATATTTTCCAATAAATTTCTTCCAATAATAGATTATGAACATCAACAATAATACTATCTTTAAAAAAATCCCTACATCCACTTTTGTTGATAGTAGTAGTAATAATTTGTGAATATATTTCTATCCATTTTCAATTACAATTTTAATCCCTTTTAGAAGTGCCTTAGCCTCTGCATAGATTTTAGTTGAAGTTCCATATCATTATGAGTAAGTGACCGAATTTTGGAGTGAGGAGAATTTTGAAAAAAACCACCTCCATTCGAATTTCCTTTAGAAGCACCATCAAATTGATTTTGATAGACCCAGTATTTTGACATGCATATTTTATCTTAGATCAAAGCAGATCCTTTGTTTTAATGACATTATCATAGATGACTTTTCCATGTATGTTCAAATTATGTAATCAAGTTATAACCATCTCTCTTTTTGTACTTGAGACTTCTCATGTAAACTTGGGCATGATATTGAGATTTATTTTTAAAACTTCTATTATCATTTTCAATCCAAAAATTTCAAAAATAATGGTAGGGGTAATCCTCCATAGAATACATAATACTTTAGCTTTAAAATAATAAATCTAACAACTTATCAAATCTTAATATATATTTATATTTTAAGAAAATATGACCCCAAATGGTGAGCAAAGTAATAATGAATAAATAAATGGTCTAATATTTTTAAATCCTTCTCACACAAGACACATTGGAAAGGTCCATTATATGATATTCCTAAAATGAGTTATGACACCACTACATGTGAAAATATCATTTTTCAAAGATCTTCCTCAAGATTTACACCTATATTTGCACCCCTCTCATAGCCTATGAGTAATTTAATCCTAGAGGTGAGCAAATAAGTCTTTTTTATTAGTGATTATGAGCATTATCAATGCTTCACTCCTAAAAACTAATCATTTTACTCTACTAATAGATCACTCCTAGAATAAATTGGTTTTCTTATAGTAAATTTTGCAAATTTTGAGGGTTTTTTTTATAATTAAAGGTGAGGGTTTTGAGGGTCTCCCACAACCTAAAATAAAAACTTCCACAAAAGACTAGAAATATAGAAGCCCACTAGGAGACACGAAGATATTACAATAAAAGCCCACATGTGGCAGAAAACACCACACCAAAGACCCTCCAAAAGAGGGATTCAAAATTTAAAATTTGAAAAGACCCGCACCAACCATATGAGATGAATGAAATCATGGGCCCCTATCAAAATGGCCAATTAAACCATAATTCATGACAAAAAGCAAGAAAGAGGTTCCAACCACCACCACAAGTATATGGATTGAAAAATACATCAAAGCCACTCTCCAACATGCTTTAGTCGACAAAACCACCAGGGAGCCAAACCCATAACCCAGGTGGAATCACTATAAAACCAAAAACCACCAGGATTAGGAGATTCTCAAGAGAAAATAGGAACTCGAATGAAATCACTTGCCAAACCAGAAAAAACCAGAGTGCATAAGAAGGAAAAAATCTTGAAACTCTCACTCCATCCAAGAAAAGAAACCAACTATAGGCACCTATTAACTGACTAGAATTACCCCTCTACCATTGATCAGAGGCCTACAAAACCCAAACCATCATAAACATGATAAAGGAGCACATCTCCTAGAAAAACCACCCAACTAGAGATTATGGAAATCTGAGAACAACCACCCAATATTGAAGAAGAAGCCATGAAAACACCTGGGTGAGTCAACCTCAAATATAGAAGCATGAATCAAGGAATAAATTGCTCTACACTAGTACTTATAGGATAAATACCAACTAGGAATGAGTTGCATCCCTACAGAAAATCGTCACCCTTGAAAACCCATAAACTAGGATAACTAAGGGAAAAATTGAAACCCCAAATCAAGATAAAATACTTCTAAGGTACACGAGGATAAAAAACCAAAACTCTCATCTATAATAGGAAAATGGCCATCACCAAAAACCCTTACCCCTAAATAGAGACCTAGCCAAACAACACCCAAAACAAGAACCAAATATTTTCTACAACAGTTCAAATGCATAGTTATTGAGTGGTAAAGAGGAAGGATATTTAAAAAATGAAAGCCTTGGAACCCTGGGATCAAGCGCTACCACCATTGCAAAGCTAGAAATTGAAATCTCTACCAACCACCGAAGTAAGGGAATTGAGCTAGCCAAAGGGAACACCAGCCAGAGTTTTTTGTAGCATTACAAAACACCCCACAGGGTTTGGTTCAACACCCTAATCACTATGCTGACACCAAAAAGGATAACAAAAATAGAATAACCAAGCAATGCCACCCAATAATAAAACAGAGCAACACAGAGCTAATGCCAACCAGGGAGTTAACAAGTAGGGCAATCCACCATGTTAAAACTAGCTCAAAATCACCCTAAAGCCCCAACGAGTTAGGGTTGGAAGTTGGCCCTTCCCCCTATGTCATATTTTCATAAAAATGCAAAACCCAAAAGAGATACAGGACAACTCAACCCACTTGCCAAACCAGACAAAACTAGACTGCATAAGAAGGAAAAAATATTGAAACTCTCACTCAATACAAGAAAAGAAACCAACTACAAGAACCTAAGAAATTGACTAGAACTACCCCTATACCATTGATCAGAGGCCTTAAAAACACAAACCATCAAAAACACATCAAAGGAGCACATCTCATGGCAAAACCACCCAACTAGAGATTGGGGAAAGCCGAGAACAACAACCCAATATTGAAGAAGAAGCCATGAAAATACTTGGGTGATTCAAATTAAAATCTAGAAGCATGAATCAAGTAATAAATCACTCTACACTAGTACTTATAGGATAAATACCAACTAGGAATGAGTTGCATCCCTACAAAAAACCATCACCCTTGAAACCCCACAAACTAGGATAACTAAGGGAAAAATTGAAACCCCGAATTAGGATAAAATACTTCTAAGGTACACGGGGATAAAACACCAAAACTCTCATCTATCATAGGACAGTGGCCATCACAAAAAACCCTTACCCCTAAATAGAGACCTAACCAAACAACACCCAAACCAAGAACCAAATATTTGCTACAACAGTTCAAACACACAGTTCTTGAGTGGTAAAGAGGAAGGATCCTTAAAAAATTAAAGCCTTGAACCCTGGAATCAAGCGCTACCACCATTGCAAACCTGGAAATTGAAATATTTGCCAACCACCAAAGTATGAGAATTGAGCTAGCCAAAGGGAACACCAGCCAAAGTTTTTTGTAGCATTACAAAACATCCCACAGGGTTTGGTTTACCACCCTACTCACTATGCTGACACCAAAAAGGATAACAAAAATAGACTAACCAGGAACCCTCCACTGGTTACAACTCCCCAAGCAACGCCACCCAACAATAAAACAGAGCAACACAAAGCTAGTGCCAACTAGTGAGTCAACATGCATGACAATCCACCATGTTAAAACTATCCCAAAATCACCCTGTATCCCCAACGGGTTAGGGTTGGCAGTTGGCCCTTCCCCCTAAGCCATATTTTCATAAAAATACCAAACCCAAAAGATATATAAGACAACCCAACCAGATCCTCCAACAAACACTGAACCTTGGTCACAAAACCACATAGCCATAGCAGAGCCAATCAACAACTAGTTCCAGCAAGGAAGAATAGGAAACTTCTCGCTTAGAGAATTTTAGAGCACATGAGTGAGAGAGCAGGAGGTCAATCAAATACCACTAGCCAAGAAAACCACTAGAGAACAACCACATTAGGAACAACAAAAAATAGATCTAAACATTCAACATAGTACCTAAGTGGTAAAGAGGAAGGATCCCTAAAAAATGAAAGCCTTGGAATCCTCGGATCAAGCACTACCACCATTATGGAGTTGGAAATTAAAATCTCTACCAACCACCGAAGCAAGATAATTGAACCAACAAAAGGGAACACCAACCAGATTTTTCCACAACATTACAAAACACTTCACAGGGTTTGGTTCAACGCCCTACTCACTATGCGGGCACAAAACAGGATAATGAAAACAAACTAACTAGGAACCCTCTACCGGACGCAACTCCCCAAGGGAAGGTATTGGTTAAATTATTTAAAATTTTTATATTTCTAAAATTATGAATTATCCAAGGTAGTTCTTAGCTACAACACTTATATGAATAAATAGTTAGGATATTGATAAAAAATTAGTGGTTTGATCACTATAATGCACCATAATAATAATTATACAAAATAGATATAGATATTGATTCTAAACATAAAAATAAATGGTATTATAAATGATTAAAATAGTATAATTTAAAATATTTATAGATAATAAATAAAGAGAAAAATATGATGCTTAAAGAATGTGTAGAAAAAATATAATTCAAGAAATCAAATTTTGTATCTATGGTATCCTTCATCTAAAAATGATGTAAAAATAAATCATAAGATCTATTTAACAAGGAAATCGAAAGGAGGCTAGGGTTGTATATTTATAGGAAAAGATAATATTAGACCCTCTTAGTCATAATCATATGAATAATTTTATTGCTCAAATCAATGAGATATATAATGCACACTACAAGACAAATAATCATATGAATAATTTCATTGCTCAAATCAATGAGATATATAATGCACACTACAAGACAATGGAGGATAATTTATCAATAGATAATCATATGTTAGTGAAATATTCAAAAAGAGATTGAGAGTACCTTATAATCATATGCTATTGAAATATTCAAAAAGATATTGAGAGTACCTTATAAAATGTTAAAGACCAATATATAGACATAAATAATTTATATACAAGTTGATAAATGGAAAAGAGCTTATAATATTTTTCAAAGTTTCTCTTGCTTTAACTATATAAGATTTAGAGAGCATTAAACTAAAAATGCTAGTGAAAGATCGAGTAAATGCACAAACTATCCTTACCTTAAATATATATTTTTATGATATTAAATGTGAAAAATGATGTTATTAAAAGTTTCTTTCAAAAATTTATTTATATTACACAATAATTTGTTGTTTATATATAAAATAAGCTAACATAGATAATTCATTATTATGATGGTGAATGTTTTATACTATATTCAAGGATATTTATAATAAAATATTTCAAATCTCATTGGTCCAATATGAAATCATTAATAAATTTGTAAAAATTTCAAGCAAACATTTGTATAAAGAGACTCTACCATATATGCCAAACAAAAATATATCTTTGTAATACTTATTAGATGCAAGATTTCATAAACAATCATAATTTTAATTCATACCATTCTAATATCTTATAGGAGAAAGATCAACATCCACTATTGTTTATAAATTATATGGACCTTTAATATTTAACATATTGGGTATTTTTATTCCATTTATAAAAGTGATTTTTATAACATTCAAAATTTCATAAATCATATTGCTTGAAATACTTAAAATATTAAAAAATTACTTACTATATTGAGCCACCATTATTAGATATTTTACATTTATATAAAGACAAATATAATTTAGATGTAATTGGGTAAATGAAAATGGTTTAAAAAATTATATGCAAGATATTCAACCTTCAACAACAAATATTATACAACAACAATAGATTGAAAAGTAATTGGATTCTACTAAGATAAAAAACTATGACTACAAAGGATCGAACAAATATACAAAGTCTCCATTAATGTTAAATGTGAAATAGGCCTATCAAACATAATCAACACAAATATTTTAGTATGATTATGTTTTTATTAGTGATAGTAGAAGGGTTTTAAAAGGATCCCCGAACCTATTATAAGTAGGATTTTGAAAGGCACTCCAAACCTTAGATTTAGCAATAAGATATCAAGAAACAGTTAGCTAGATTCCATGAATCAAACCCAAAAAAAAATTACATGGTCAAATCATCTTGTGCTCAAGAATCTAAAGCACCCGAAAAAAATAATTGAACAAAAAAATGTACAAATAAAACTATCCAAACCGAAGCATTTGATGCCTAACAAGAAAGGAGAACAAGGGAATAATGTCATCACAATCAACAAATCCATCCAAAAAAGCACATAATAAGAGAACCCCTCATAAGAATAGCTAGTTTAATAAAAAATATTATAAATACCTACCAAAAAAATCCACAGCAGAAGAAATTCCATGAAACCCACAAATCTCTTTGGAGCCAACCAAAAAGTCCTCAACCATTGAAAAAGTAGGTTGAAAATGAAATACAAAATTTAAAGGAAGAGGGACAGGGTAACGCTTGGAGCTTTGGCTCTTAAAACATAAAAAAATCAAGTTAATTAAATATATTAAAGTAAATTTAATATCAATACAAATGTCTTTACATTAATTTAAATACATATTTTTACATCAAGTTTTAATAAGGTTACACAGAGGTTAAATTTATTATTGAAGAGAGACAGGGTAACGCTTGGAGCTTTGGCTCTTCGAAATGTTTAAGGTTCAAAATTCGGTGTTGGCAAGTGTGAGGGAATAAGTGTGTGGTGATTGTGCGTTAAATTTTCTATTGATAAGCACACTAGCTACTATTCAAATCACACTGCACACTAGCGAGCACACTGGCTAGGCTACCATGGCTACCATGTGGGGAGGGAACTCTGACACACTAGCTAGACTACCATTCAACTCTTATTCAAATCACACTCCACATTAGCTACCATAAGCCCTTTTGTCCTCGAGGGAGGGGGGAGCTCTCAAATTTAAACCACTGGCTACCATAATCCCTTTTGTGAGGGAAGGGAAGGAGCTCTCAACTTTAGGCCACTGGCTACCACAAGCCCTTTTGTCCTAGGGGGAGCTCTCAACTTTAGGTCATGGTTTGGTTGGGAGGAGACTGCCCTGTGCATTGGTGGTAGGGGTTTCTCATGGTTTTTTTGGGAGGAGACTGCCTTGTGCATTGGTGGTAGGGGTTTCTCATGGTTTGGTTGGGAGGAGACTGCCTTGTGCATTGATGGTAGGGGTTTCTCATGGTTTGGTTGGGAGGAGACTACTGTGTGCATTGGTCTTAGGGGTTTCTCACACTAACCAAATCAACTAAAAATGAAAATTATTTGAAAAAGGCTCATTTCAAATCACACTGGCTACCATAAACCTATTTGTCCTAAGGGGAGCTCTCAACTTTAGGTCATGGTTTGGTTGGGAGGAGATTGATTGGTCGTAGGGTTTCTCACTAACCAAATCAACTAAAAAAAAATTATTATTGAAAAAAAGGGAGTGAGTAGTTAAGTTGGTGTGAGGAGTCCACTGGTTAAGATGAGTAAGTAACCAAGTTGATGAAAATCCATTCAACTCCGATCTAATTCACATTGACTACCATAAACCCTTTTATCCTAAAGAAACGTAATAATTTGATTTAGTTATTCTTTAAGAAATCCAAACAACTCGTGGTTGACTCGTGAATCGATTTAGTTATTCTTTAAGAAATCCAAACAACTCGTGGTTGACTCGTGAAGAAGTGGATGTGTTAAATTTTTATTTTTACTTTTCTGGGAAACAACCTTTATAACTATAAACTTAATGAGTCTTAAATAAATTTGAAGAGAATCTATCTAATGCCACACGGCGTAATTGGTTTGTATAATTATGTAAATGTCAAAATATTATTAAATCCGAAACCTTAGCGTCAAAATCGATCTTCACTTATGACAAAACGCCTGGGCCTATCAAGCAAGGAAACGATTACGAAGAAAGTCTCATTGCGCGGTTTCTACCTTACCGCAAAAAATTATGTTTTTATCTGGTATATTACCTATACAAAAAAATTATATTATATTATTTCAGAGAAAACAAATTTTTTTCGTGGACACCATTTCCAAAGCAATTTGTTCTCATTAATATCGAAACTATCGATTGCGACTTTTAAACTTTCAATGAAAACGAACAGCAGAAGTCAAGAATGCCGGTACAAAATGGATCATTGAACAAAGCGCGGTGACATGTTCGACGCTGGCTAATCTTCAGTATAAAGTCTGTATTCGATCCTACATTTCTCACAACTCCTTAACAATTGAAGCTTCCCTTCCTCCACAACAACGAAATGGCTATCAAATTGGTGGTTCTCTGCATTGCTTTCCTGCTATTCGTGGCTATTTCTTGTTTGGAAGTTAACGTTATATATATTCTGAATTAGTTATATGAGTTATAGGGATTGGAATAGATTATGTTCATTTAATAATTATATAATAGATTTAACTTGTACAATTTGATAAATTTGTTGTTGTATTGTTGAATAAATTCATAAGTTTTGTGTGCTGTTACAGCGAAAGAAGTGAGAATCACGGGGAAAAAGCACCCTCTAATCGGGAGAGGATTCTTTTCGAGATTGCCCCTGGACCACGCAAAGGTAAACTACGAGGTTAAGCCTGGTTTTCTAATGCATGGAATGAGAAAAGCAGTGACGAGTCCCTATAACCTAAGGGCTGTGAAGGTTGAAGCATCTCCTGCAGATCTTCATGTTATTGGAAGGGTGCTTCCAAAAATTTACAAGCGTAACCTTCGGCAACGTGTGAGTTTCGAGAAAATTGCGACTGTTTTCAAAGGACAGGGGCAGAGACCTAATAAGGCTATTCATGTATAGTCAACTAAGTCTATTCATGTCTTAATTTAATAAAACATCTCTATGAGTGAATAAATAACAGAAAGCATGATGCATCATGCTTTTAGATTTTATGTTAGCTAATGGCCATTTGTAGAAGAGGCAAACAACTAAAGAACTTGTACAGGTTCTCTAGTATTTGATCCTATGGTGTGTGGAATTTTCATATACTCTCGCCGGATTGTCTTTAATTGTTTCATTGTGTGGACAAGGATTTTGCATTCGCATATTTTAAATTTGTTGCAGATTCCTGTGAAAAAAATAAAATTTTCATGTAAATTTAAATTTTGAAATGTAGTTTTATGCTAAAAATGATTTAATATAATAGTTATGTTTTTCAAAGCTAAATATTTTTAGCTAATGTTTTTTTTTGGTACTATTAATAACGGAGAGGATTTTAAAAGGATCCCACAACCATTACAAATAAGCCTCCAAACAGATGATAAAAAACTAGAACTAAACCCTAGCAAACACCGAGGGATAGAATAGGAAAAGATTGCACCAAACCAACCCAAGAAACAAAAGGAGAGAAGAACTGAGATAGTTCTACCCCAACCTGCCCATATCTTGAGAAATAGAAGCAGCTAGACGAGCAATATATTCAAAAAAATCCAGTGACGACTTAAGCGAGCTCCAAATTTTTCTTTGGTTAATATCAATGAGTTTGAAATTATGGACTCAATTTGTCTTCATAGAAACCTCTGGGATATAACATTCATCAACCAGCTACTCCCTATGGCAATCACATGGGAGAACATCAAAGTTAGGAGAGGGAGAGATATGGGAAGATCCATCTTCCTCATAAACTTCATTACGCAAGCGCTTTGATTTACGATTACCACTTCCCACCGTAGTACTGGTGGGTGTAAGATCAATATCCATCGACTCCTCAACCCCCAATTTGGGAGACAAATTGAACCTAATAGAGGGGCCCAAAATAGGAGCTTGAGAAGCATCAATAGAGGCCTTACTACACACCCCTTTAGTAGAAACCTAAATATTCCTTGATACCTTATCAGACCCCGAACCAAAGGTAAATGAGTAAATTTCATCGCTACACTCAAAGTCATATTTTGAAACCTCCTTAGAGGCACCCACAACAAGACCAAGAGAATCTATAGAGGACTTAAGGATATCATCAGCCACCAAGTCATGCTCCATAGCAGCCTATTCAAACACAAGAAGAGCTAGGTCTTGATGAATGGGGGCCTAGCCATGATCATTTTGAACATTAACAAAATACTTATTTAAGGACTGAAAAAGAAACAACGGGATATTCATGCGGGTATTACGACGTAAATGGTTTAAAAATATAGCATGAAAACTCCTAATAATTTCATAAGAGGAATCTAAAGTGAAATAATCCATTATAACCCTAGAAACACGATCCCAGGGAGGAGATAAAGTCACAACACTAAAGCCATTTTGGATTCTTGAAAGATATTCCTCCTTATCCAAAAACAAACTGATCTCCTAGAGTAGAGAGTGCCTATCATGATTTTGATAAGCACCATCGAAAATCAGACCAATGGTCCTACTGATAAGCTCTATCATCACTTGGAACAACCATGAACCAATCCGAACCCAACCATCATTCCAAGTAGCCACCATCCAGTTAGTGAGCACCAGATTATACCCATGAAACTTATGAATGCACTCTAGAAGACCTCCCTCCACAAAAATATACTTAACATCATCATAAAAGGTGATAGAATTTGTTTCAAACTAGGACTTACAAAACTTCTATTTATGATAAAAATATTCACTTTTTCCATTTGAATAGAAATCCAATTTCTCCAAAATAGAGGCTAAAGAGAATAGACACAACTGTACCACCACCAACCCATAGAGAATAATAGATGGAGGTAACCCCATAGTGAACCAAGATAAAATAACATCACTACATTCGTAAAAGTCAAGTGCAGAGAAGCAGAGAAGGGGTTGGGACTCAACAATGAGGATAACCTATGATTCTTGGGACATGAAATAGATAAAGAAGAGCCATAACCAAGGAAGAAAGCTAAAATCAATATGAGGGGAAGCAAAACCATCCTGATCATGGAGGAAAGCAACATAAAAAACAAAAAGTTGGGTTGGACCTGGGAAGACGAAGGAGGGGCAAAATTTTTGAAAAAACAAACAAGGAATGACCACCACCAATAAAACTAGATGTCAACCACCTAACAGGGCCACTACCAGGTGTAAATACAAGAAAAAAAGGATGCACCAGGATAGAACCATGAGGGCACATGCTCAACAAGAGGAGAGAGACAAAAAGGTGAAACTTATCACTCTCGAGACAATAAAAAATGGAACATTGCTAAACCTTGAGAGGAGGAATGGATGACATCCCAAGGAAACACAAAGAGAAAATACTAAGGTGGAGGTAATCTAACATAAGCATACCAGGAGAAGGTTTGATAAATAGATGCCCAATCAGATAGGCCCACCAAATGAACACATAAGGGAGCATTGAAGAGAAGAAATTCAAAATTTGAAAAGTAGAAAATTAGAGGTGGGAGGGACTTCCTAACACCACCAAGATAAATCATCAAGCCATGGAAACCCAAGAGAACAATGCGTAAGCCCAAAGTAAAAGCTCACTATCGTTAGGACAACCAAAATCAAACTCCACCACCAATCAAAGGTAAAGAAACTTGATCATTGGAAATGCACCTCCTAACAAGTATTAAACAATGTCTTCATTAACAAGTGGATGATTTAGGATTGAAAATAAATATGCCAAATTGCCAAGTTTTGATGAGATACACCCAAATTTTCAAGGGAGTCTACAACCATATTCCCTTCCCTATACTCATGCTTTATCTACAACTCTTCCAATGATGATAAATGGGCCCTAGATTTATCAATAAGATTTGAGATATTCCAGTTAGGATGACATTATTCCTTAAGCATTTTAATAATGTTTGAGTCCCCCTCAATAACTGCTTTACGAATACCAATATCCTTTATCATTTGAATACCAAAAAAGAAGGCACAAGATTTGGGAAAGTGCGATGATTAGATGCCAATATATTCTATGAAATACATAATAACATTACCATAATAGTCACAGATGATACCCCCTACACCAAATGGGACAAAATTTCCCTTTGACGTACCATCAAAATTGAGTTTAAACCAACTAGAATGGGGCAGGGTCTAATGAATAGCCACATGAATATTTAGAGTTGATGGGGGTCTTAACTCCGGTCAGAACCAAGAAATTGTTCCACAGTAAAATTAGGGTGGCCACAAGGCATAGAAGGAAGGGAGTCTTTTGAGGCCACCTAAAAATTTTCTATCACCTTCCAAATAATTCTCTGGCTTAAATAAAAGAAGTCACCCTCAAAGTTTTTAAACACCCTTACATTTCGCTCCTTCCATACCCCCACAGAATATGGGGGAGCAAAAACTTCCAAAAATATTTTAAACAGGAAGAAGAGAAGGGTGACGACCACTAATTAACCAACTCATAGATAGAATTTGAAAAAATCCAAGTGACACCAATCTACTGAAGGGAATTATAAAAAATTTTGAACTACGTTACACTTAAGAAACAAATGAGAGGAAGATTCCGAGTCATGTTTGCAAAGGAAGCAATGATATTGTAGACACCAAAACAACACCAATCCGATTATGTGACTACAAACACTGATCGCTTTGACAAACACAGCCCCCAGGGCAGCCCTCAGAGGTTAAACAAGTGGTCTTAACCACTTTCATAGCATTTTTTTAAGGTCAAGACACAATTTGGCACATTCAGGCAATTCGTCCCACCCTGGGACGAATTCAAATTGGAATCCGTCTCACCAAGGGACGAATTCTGAATTCGTCCTCTGGTAGGACGAATTCTAGGTTTAACGGGCAAAAAGAAGAATGGCGCCAAGTGGCAGCCAAAGACAGTCAGTTGATGACTCCTGCCTCGCACGCGTGTGTGGGTGGGCAAATAGGCCGTTAGAGGACTGTCACAAGGGCAGTTATGAAAGCCCAAGTCATGGAGGACTCCCCTCCCTCATGGGAAGACATGACCGCCACATGGCACCTATGACCAACACATGGCGCTTATGCTTCCCTCTCAAAAGAGACCCCATGGGTCTATAAAAGGTGGGACTTTTCTCACCCAAAAGAGATAGATTGGAGGCGATTTCAAGCAACGAAGTGTTGTCCGATTGATTACCCACTTGCATCTTTTTGATTCACCTTCTCACATCCACTAATCTCTTTCGCAAGGGAGGTTATTGGGTGGCTTTTGGAAGCGTGGATCCAACCCAAATCCAACATTTGACCACCTTACACCACCAATTTGCAGACACCCCAATCCTAAGAGGTTTTGGGCCCATCCCTAGTGGATTGGCGCCGAAATCAAGTGCCAACGGTGGGAGGCCCACTTGGGCACCCCGCACTTTCTAAGTTTTATTCTAAAGCATTCTAGATTATTTGTTCATGTTGCATCTTATGTTATTCTGTCTGGTGAACTCATAGCTTCAATTTCATAACATTTTGATCAGATTTTATCATGCCTTTTGTCGCTTTGTTGTCCTACTAACTTGCAGGTGGCGATATCGAATTCCCGAGGATAGAGGCCAAATTGGGAGAATCCGACCATCTGGGTCATCCCAAAATGGCCCCAATTACATAACCCCTCTGTTTGTAGGTGTTTTGGAGGTCTCGGGAGTCGACATTGGAGCAGGATCACTTCGGCTTTTCCAACACAGTAGAATTCGTCCCACCCAGGGACGAATAGCAGTCAGAATTCGTCCTGCCTAGGGACGAATTCCAGGTGAAGGCAGATTGGCCAACTGTTTCAATGGCAGTGGCCCTCTGGTAATGTCTTCTGACCTCTGTCGAGTTTGCAGGTCATTTAGAGTCATTTTACTCACTCGTTTTTGACAATTGTTTATATGCATCTTTTGGCGATTTTAGAGAACAGACACTTCTTATTTGCAGCAGGTGCTACTGACATCTTTGTTGTTTCTTTGTTCGCAGGAGGAGCAGCAGAGGTTAAGGACTCATCAACATCAGTGGCGACATCGTCTTGGCCCGCCCATCTCAAGTGTGGGCACGCGGAAAGAGGAACCTTAAGTCTTGATTGTAATCAAATTCTTTTAACGCTCCTAGCCCCTGAAAAGGGAGGAGGCATCTTTGTAACAGAGATCAAGAGAGTTTAATGAAAGGGCTGTGTTTTCTCCATTTGCTTGTATCTCATTTCAATGCGTCTCTTTCATTTCATGCATTCTACATTTTTAGGACTTAAGCGTATTTGATTTTGAATGCATCGCAATTAGTGTTTCCTTCACCCGAAATCTCGTGCTTTCAGTGGCGATCACGGTGGGACTCTGTCCCCTGGTTTTAAGATCAAATAACTGATCCTTTTTTGTGTTTTGTGCTTGACAGGTACAATTTTTTGTTGCAGACTGTTATTCGTCTCTGACTGTGACGAATTCTTTACTGTAATTCGTCTGACCCTGAGACGAATTCAAATTCGTCTCTGGCAGGGACGAATTCTGTTCTGCAATTCGTCTCACAGAGGGACGAATTCTTGCCTATAAATTTTCAGAGCAGAAAGTCAGAAGCAACCGGTCCAGGCAGAGAAGAGGTAGGGATTTTTATAATCTCTGTTAAATATTTTTGTTTCTGTTTCTGTTCTTTGGTTGTTTTCAGTTTATCTGCTTGCTTAGGGAAAGTCATTTATGCTTGTTTCATTTTCGTTAAATAAAATGAATCCCACACACTTCACGTGGTAAATTAAACCAAGGAGCTGGTCGTAAGACCCCAGCCCTTGAGCAAGACCAACGGTGGGTTCATCACCACCTTGGCTTAGCTTTGCATCCATTTCCCCGATTGTCACTGTTGTTAGGCGTAAATCCTGACGAAAGCTGACCGAGTGTCATTGGGGTGATTCCCATGCACGCGAGGATAAGTCTTCTATGGTAGGTGCCATTAACAGGACAATCCCCCTTCCGTACCGCCTACGTACCATGTACCATCTGCTCTCACGTACCTATAGTCTCCCTCTCGTAAGGGCGGGTATATAGAGAGGTTGGTATATCGGCCTGGTTGGTATATTGAAGGGGCGACCATTTTGGGAGTTATATGAGCCTTCATTATGCATTTAAACGTTCTTCAAAAACATTGCAAAAACAAAACAAAACATCAAAATGCACTAAACCAGTTTAGGACACACTATTAATCCTTAAAAGAGATAATCACTGTTTGTGTATGTGTGTGTTCATTTCTGCTTAGTGTAACAAAAAAAAAAAATCATCATAAACAAAAGATAAAAATCTACGCATTTTGTCATTTTCTCCAAAAAGCTCCAAGGATTCCCGTAATCGCTTGGTCACTCCAAAATGCCCCAAAGGTGTCCATGAACCCTTTGGTCAACCCAAAAGCACCCCAAAGGTGCCCATAAGTGATGCAGGAGCATCCAACAAAATATGGGAAATCTTATATTTTTTCCCTAAATTTTAGTGCATCTTGTCGGGGCCATAACTTCTCAACCGTAGCTCCGATTGACACGAAATTTTACAGGGAGTTAGTTGGGATAATTTTAAACAAATATGATTCTTTAGAATCCTATTTGCCCAAAAAAGTCAGTTTTTGGGGCCAAATTCCATCATCTAGTGCCCCGAAATTAGGTTTTAAAATTGCGTGCCCAATTTTTTACACTTTTTGAGCTATTTGGATGTCAATATCTCCTAATGTATTTAGAGTTAGGACTTGAGACTTCATTTTTGTCTTATCTACTATAAGAGGGATGCGCACACCAATTTTGGGCCCCATCTGACTCATTTTCAATTTTTAGGGTTTTTAGAGAGACATCGTCATGGTGCTCACCCGTAGCCAAGCCCAATCACGGGCGGATGCTATGGGGAATATCCAAGGAGGCACGAGTCACCTCCGTTATAGTCCCAAGGATTTGGTCATACCACCTTGGTGACCTAACACACAAGGCAATCCCCTCCACACCTTAACAGAAAGGGACTATAGGGGCACCTCTTCTAGGGGCACTCCTGTTCAGCATAGCACCCAACACACACCCTTCCATGAGGGGTACATCCATAGGAGAGCTCCCTTAGATGCTCGCTATGAGTGGTCACCACGCGATGAAGCGCTAGGTCAACATAGGGTTCGACGGGAGGAACCACATGATTACATTATCCCTCCTTCACCCCCTCTAGTTGTCAGGACTACAAAGACAAATCCAGAGCACAAGGCTCTTCGGGCAGGGCGAGATAGCTCCGTCCATCCCTTTTTCACTTATGAAAGAGAGCACGAGGAAGACCTCTACCTTCCTCGAGAGCAATATACAATGCGGGAGCAATACGCCTCCGCACCTGCTATCTATCAGGACCACTCACTGAGGCCAAAGCCCCGAGGGAATGCTGCTACCCCCAACAGAGGGATGTGTCCTATAGAGATCTTGGATCACTACGACCGAGATAGATATCTAGGAGAGGCATCTAGGCCTTCTAGACATGAGGCGGTAGGACCAACTATCTTAGAATCTATCAAGCACATCACACGTCGGATGCAATTCACGCAGCTTGAGCTAGAGCGACTACGTTTAGAGGAACTGTACTATATTAACAAAGAGCACCTTCAGCACCAGAAGGATGAGTTGTTCCAACACACTATGCAGGAGAAGACTCCAACCCCTCACACGCATAAGACAAAACATTTTGAGGGGCACAACCCATGGGGGCAAGACAGGTCATCGCGACCTCATCAAACGCTACCCCCAACACCTCCTAGACAGGAGCGGGAGGCTACTCTCCCGATTCCTGAAGCACCACCCCCGATGCCTCCTAGACATGAGCGGGAGGCCGCTCCTATAACCAATGACGGGTGCCTTCCTTAGACATCCACCCAGGTCTATGGGCCACCCTTAGAAATTCATCAAGAAGCCTCTAAGGAATCAGAGCGAGAAGAAGAGCGGGATGAAAAGCCCTACCAAGGCATGGGGGTGCTATCTGGCCACCCCTCCATAGGCCCCAAGTTCCTCAACAAGAACCAACCAAAGAGGAGGAGCTCAAATCTCCCGATACATGCAAAGCGCTAGAGCACTTAGAGTCGGTAGAGACCAAGATTTTGGAGCTCCCAAGGCCCAACTTACATGAGGCTCCTTTCGAAGAGGATCAACCTTTAACCATAGGGCTACCTGATGATGCAGTCCTCCATGTCTCAGAATCTCTAGATTCTGATGAGCTGTACTCACTGGTCGAAGGTGAAGATAAAATAGAGATAGCCCACAACAATCACATGCGATAGTATCGACATCCCATAAATATCGATGAAGCATGTCAATAGATAAACATAATACTAGGGCATGAGTGGCACGTTAACCCACCACAGTGGGACCAAGCGTTACATCCACCACTTTGGGCATACAAAGATCAACTTCCACCCAGAGACCTCATAGCAACATCAGTGCCGAGGGCAGACCCTATCCTCCTATCCATGCATAGGGCCGATCCATTCATGCCCATACCTCTAGAGCCAGATCCAGAGTGCAAAGACCATCAAGCTGGGGGTACCTCTATCTCCTGAAGAGCCATAATCCAAACCAAAAGCTCCAAGGATTATCGCAATCACTTGGTCACCCCAAAAGCTCCAAGGATTATCGCAATCACTTGGTCACCCCAAAAGCTCCAAGGATTATCGCAATCACTTGGTCACCCAAAAGCTCCAAGGATTATCGCAATCACTTGGTCACCCCAAAAGCTCCAAGGATTATCGCAATCACTTGGTCACCCCAAAAAGCTCCAAGGATTATCGCAATCACTTGGTCACCCAAAAGCTCCAAGGATTATCGCAATCACTTGGTCACCCCAAAAAGCTCCAAGGATTATCGCAATCACTTGGTCACCCCAAAAAGCTCCAAGGATTATCGCAATCACTTGGTCACCCCAAAAGCTCCAAGGATTATCGCAATCACTTGGTCACCCAAAAGCTCCAAGGATTATCGCAATCACTTGGTCACCCCAAAAAGCTCCAAGGATTATCGCAATCACTTGGTCACCCCAAAAGCTCCAAGGATTATCGCAATCACTTGGTCACCCAAAAGCTCCAAGGATTATCGCAATCACTTGGTCACCCCAAAAGCTCCAAGGATTATCGCAATCACTTGGTCACCCCAAAAAGCTCCAAGGATTATCGCAATCACTTGGTCACCCAAAAGCTCCAAGGATTATCGCAATCACTTGGTCACCCAAAAGCTCTAAGGATTATCGCAATCACTTGGTCACCCAAAAGCTCCAAGGATTATCGCAATCACTTGGTCACCCAAAAGCTCCAAGGATTATCGCAATCACTTGGTCACCCAAAAGCTCCAAGGATTATTGCAATCACTTGGTCACCCCAAAAGCTCCAAGGATTCTAAAATCGCTTGGTCAATCCCAAAATGCTCCAAGGATTTCCACAATCGCTTGGTCAAAAATCAAGAAAATTCAAAAACAACAAAAATCATCAAAAACAACAAAAATTTTGCATCTCATTTCTAGGCATACTCAAATTCATCAATAGAGAGCTCTTCTCGCACCTCATCTTCATATTCACAAAAATCAATCCATCAAAAATACAAAAATACATAGCTGCATTAAAGCATTGCATCCATACATTGCATATTTGTGGTCGTACAGGTCAAAGGCACCATAGGCTGTAATTGCTCTGCTAGTCCATCTTGTTCCACACTGTTCCATTTTACAAAAACAACAAAAACACCATGCATTGCTTTTACCACACTAGAGTCAGTGGTCTTTTAATGTATCAAGAGTTTTCGTGATTCAGTCATCATTTTGCTCTTTAGCTATGTAATGTACCGAGTCAAACAGATTTTACGAAGGTAGAGTTACACTTGAAATACACCTTGTTACGTAACATCCCAACACAAATTAAAACACATAAAAATTCCCAAGTTGTGTGAACGAAAGATGAAACCTGCACGGTAATCCAGGTCACCATAAGCGAAACGGTTATCTTGCTCATCCCCCCGTGCGAATGGTTCCAGAATGCTGAGAATTGACAAAAGGACAAGCTCTTTCCTATCCATTCACCTCCATATACAATGGTTTTCACCACTACCAAATCCCAATCATAGTTGGTTCCCAAAGTTGTAAGGATTTGTACTACACGTCCCCGCCAAGGATGGGTAGTCATCCCCAAGACCTAAAAGGATCAACGCCATTCACGAACAAAATTCCAACAAATCATCATCCTAACACTTTCCATTCACCTTTGGTCTCCAAGTTGTAAGGATTCGTACTATCCGCCCCTAACCAGGATGGGTAGTCATCCCCAAGGCCTAACAGATCAATGCCCTTACTCCATAATCTCCATCACCCCCTTGGTTCCCAACGTCGTAAGGATTCGTACTATACGTCCCTGCAAAGGATGCGTAGTCGTCCCCAAGGCCACAAGGATCAAGGCCACTCACAAGCTCAAACTCACAATACTCAAAATACAAAATCAAATAACAGTGGTTATCACCACTATTCAAAATCCTTGCTCAAAAAGAATTAATAGAAAATAAACAGTGATTTTCATCACTATATAGACGAGCAACTTTCTAAATCATTCAGCCAACAAATATCCCGAACTTGAATCCCTGGAATTCTCAGCATTCGAAAACCATCTAGGTGATCCTCATTACAGGTTTGGTTGATAGCCTATCTGGCAATGGTGGTATCCTACCCGCATGACGATATGTCTGTCACATTCGCTTTGCGTATGTGTAGACCAATGTTTGCATAAGGATGAGCTAGCTTATGGTATCCTGGATAACACCGCAGATTAATCTAACTAAATACAACAAAGGAGTTAGTGGAGCTAATTAGGTGATCCTCAGTACAGGTTCGGTTGAAAGCCCATCCGGCATCGGCGGTATCCCGACAAATACCACATAAATGAACTCAATTGCACACACAGGGATGTGAAATAGCTTGGTCAAAAACAAGTCCGATTCATACCTTGTTCAAAAGTCTTGTAAGATAAAGTACAGTCGTGGCTAGTGAGTTAAAACCGTCTCGAGTCTCAGAAAACCTTAGCTACATTTCTAAACCAACTGCGCTACTTTTCATCCTTACAATACCATCAAAAAATACAAAAAAAGAAAAACCACATGTATACATACAAAGTCATGCATCACAGCAATCGCCTAAAAACAAAATAACAGAGTTCTAAACAGTCTATGGTGCCATAGCCAAACATCACAAATCCCATTCATCCATTTCATCTCTGCATATCACATATAAATCAAAAACATTTGCATTCATCATAGCATATGCATCCATCAAAATAAATCAACATGCATACATCCATATTCATCAACCATCATGCATAAGATCAAAGAAAATCAAAACAACAAAAACAACAAATAAAATGCAACACAAACAAAAAGCAATAAACATTGCTAGACACAAGTGCTCTTGCACTTAACCTCTTGGCATAGAAAAATTGATGTCGGGGTTTACATTGTCACTATCCTACTCTCTAAGAAGGCTACCATAGCCGGACCGCTCCACAGGAAGACGGATTTTCGACAATTTCACCCCCAAATGGCATCACAAATGGGTCAAAGCCCACTAAAAAAAAAAAAAAAAAAAAAAACTCTAATAAAAGGGATCTCTCAAAAGTAATGGACTAAAGACCTCAACAAAAAAAAAAACAGACATCAGTGTTACTGCTCTTTTTCCTACTGCTCTAAGGGTATTCCATGGATTGTCGAAATTTCCCCTAAATGTCATGTTAAAAAAACTAACAATAAACATTCCAAAGGTGCTCTTGCACTTAAACTCTGCAAAATTGTTGTTCAATTACTCTCTCTGCTCTTCGTTTATTTCACAATATTACTGTCAAAAATTTTTTAAAACAAAATAAATGCAACATAAAAACAAAGCAATAAGCATTGCCGGACACAAGTGCTCTTGCACTTAACCTCTTGGCATAGAAAATCGATGTTGGGGTCTCAAATTGTCACTCTCCTACTCCCTAAGAAGGCTACTTTAGCCGGACCGCTCCATGGGAAGACGGAATTTCGACACTTTCACCCCATTATGGCATCACAAAAAGGGTTAACACCCACCAAAAATAGGTCCAAATGTTGGAAAAATTGCACATGCTTAACGATAAACCATCTAAAGGCACCCTTGCACAAGTCATCTTGGGTCAAGCGACTCGTCGCTTTTCTCACGAAGGTCATTCCCTCATCGATTCGTCGCTTGAGGGGGTAGTCACACTTAGTCACCAATCAACAATCACACACCCAATTAAGGAAAACGACATGCATTCAAAGAATCATTGACAAAGACAATTACGCTCCTGCTTGGGGCAGTAAACAAGCAACAATCAAATTGATCAAACGCTTGGCATTCCCGAAGCATGAACTCAAGGTTCCCTCGTGGATAAAAGGTTGCGCCCTTTGCCTAATCATGACTGATCAATGTCCAAGCTCAAGTCACACCTCACCAAAATAGGTTAATACTTGAAATCAAACTCCTTAGCTCGTCGAAGCAAGGATTCAAGAATGCATGCCCTTTCCATGCTTGGGGCATCAAAAGTTGGTTAGGTTACCAAGAAACCCTAATCATTAGTGCTTTGGTTATCTATTTTTGCTCGACGCTGCGCCATGCACAACGCATCCCAAAAAGGGGCATCTCGTAGACACCAAAACAGCACCAATCCGATTATGTGACTACAAACACCGATCGCTTTGACAAACACAGCCCCCAGGGCAGCCCTTAGAGGTTAAACAGTGGTCCTAACCACTTTCATAGCAATTTTGTAAGGTCAAGAGGCAATTTGGCACCTTCGGACAACCTACTCCAAATTCGTCCCACCCTGGGACGAATTCAAATTGGAATCCGTCTCACCCAAGGGACGAATTCTGAATTCGTCTCTGGTAGGGACGAATTCTAGGTTTAACGGGCAAAAAGAAGAATGGCGCCAAGTGGCAGCCAAAGACAGTCAGTTGATGACTCCTGCCTCGCACGCGTGTGTGGGTGGGCAAATGGGCCGTTAGAGGACTGTCACAAGGGCGATTATGAAAGCCCAAGTCATGGAGGACTCCCCTCCCTCATGGGAAGACATGACCGCCACATGGCACCTATGACCAACACATGGCGCTTATGCTTCCCTCTCAAAAGAGACCCCATGGGTCTATAAAAGGTGGGACTTTTCTCACCCAAAAAGGACAGATTGGAGGCGATTTCAAGCAACGAAGTGTTGTCCGATTGATTACCCACTTGCATCTTTTTGATTCACCTTCTCACATCCACTAATCTCTTTCGCAAGGGAGGTTATTGGGTGGCTTTTGGAAGCGTGGATCCAACCCAAATCCAACATTTGACCACCTTACACCACCAATTTGCAGACACCCCAATCCTAAGAGGTTTTGGGCCCATCCCTAGTGGATTGGCGCCGAAATCAAGTGCCAACGGTGGGAGGCCCACTTGGGCACCCCCGCACTTTCTAAGTTTTATTCTAAAGCATTCTAGATTATTTGTTCATGTTGCATCTTATGTTATTCTGTTTAGGTGAACTCATAGCTTCAATTTCATAACATTTTGATCAGATTTTATCATGCCTTTTGTCGCTTTGTTGTCCTACTAACTTGCAGGTGGCGATATCGAATTCCCGAGGATAGAGGCCAAATTGGGAGAATCCGACCATCTGGGTCGTCCCAAAATGGCCCCAATTACATAACCCCTCTGTTTGCAGGTGTTTTGGAGGTCTCGAGAGTCGACATTGGAGCAGTATCACTTCGGCTTTTCCAACACAGCAGAATTCGTCCCACCCAGGGACGAATAGCAGTCAGAATTCGTCCTGCCCAGGGACGAATTCCAGGTGAAGGCAGATTGGCCGACTGTTTCAATGGCAATGGCCCTCTGGTAATGTCTTCTGTCCTCTCGTCAGGTTTTCAGGTGTCATTTAGATTCATTTTATTCACTGTTTTGGACAATTCTTTACATGCATCTTTTGGCGATTTTAGAGAACAAACACTTCTTATTTGCAGCAGGTGCTACTGACATCTTTGTTGTTTCTTTGTTCACAGGAGGAGCAGCAGAGGTTAAGGACTCATCAACATCAGCGACGACATCGTCTTGGCCCGCCCATCTCAAGTGTGGGCACGCGGAAAGAGGAACATTAAGTCTTGATTGTAATCAAATTCTTTTAACGCTCCTAGCCCCTGAAAAGGGAGGAGGCGTCTTTGTAACAGAGATCAAGAGAGTTTAATGAAAGGGCTGTGTTTTCTCCATTTGCTTGTATCTCATTTCAATGCGTCTCTTTCATTTCATGCATTCTACATTTTTAGGACTTAAGCGTATTTGATTTTGAATGCATCGCAATTAGTGTTTCCTTCGCCCGAAATCTCATGCTTTCAGATTAATCAAACTAAAACTCCTCTTCTACAAATTATCAATAGTAAGGACTTTATTTTGCACCACAAACCAAAAAAAATAGTCATATTTGGTTTCAAATTCTTTAACCAAATATTAGAGTAGGGGAAATCACCCTCCCCAAGGGCAAAGAAGAGAATATGAAGCCTTTACTATGAAGGAACCCTCACTATCGCCATCCCAAACCAACCGGTCCACCACCTCCTCCTAGTGCACCACATACCACCGCATCTCAAAAATAAGGGAATCCCATGTCAAACTATCTTGAGAATTTCTTAGGAATAGAGGGGAGGGAGACCAATTTTTACGTCCATCCTGGAGAGAAATAAAATTTTCCACCCTGATAAAACCTGCCATCTTGGAGAGTAAACACATCTCTCTAAAGAGTGGATATTCATCCAAGGGGTGATCCCTAAGCCATGGGTCATTCCAAAAGGAAAAATATCTACCATTAACAATCACCCAAAAAAAATTATCTCCGATGAAATCCCTAGTTTTGATTAGACTATTCCAAAAATAAGAGCCTCTGGTAAGGAGATGATCCGAGAGAAACTAGTTAAAATTGTATTTGGCTTTAATAATTTAGCACCAAAGACGATCGAAATTGGATGCAACCTTCTAATCAAGCTTTGACACCAGTGCCTTATTCATAATAACCTCTTTCTTGAGATTCAGACCCCCATATCGATTTCGTAAACAAATCTGATCCCAAGAAATAAGGTGAAATTTACCTTCTAACTTAGGACCGGCCCACAGAAAGGCTTTGCAAATGGTATCAAACTTGGATGCCACCTTAGCTGAAAGATTGAAAAGAGAAATAAAATACATGGGAATACTTTGAAGAGTGCTCTGGACTAAAACAACATTCTAGGCTTGACTGAGAAGAGCACCTTTCTAGGAATAAAGTTTGCTCTGGACTATTTCAATAACCAGAGTCCATAGAGAATCCTTAAGCCTACCAATAAACAAAGGAAGGCCAAGATAGGTGGCCGAAAGAGAAACAACCATGCATTCTAAAATAGAAGTAATATTCTATTGAGGAACCTATGGGGTATTAAGAAATAAAATGCTACTTTTGATATAGTTTATTAACTAATATGTAGCTCTCCCATAGCAATCTAGCATAGATTTAATATCACGAGTATGAAATATTGATGCCACACAAGATATCAGAGTGTCATTGATAAACTGTTGGTGAGAGATCGAGCTAATTTGTAGGGCCAATCTAAGACCAAAATCAGTACTACGGTGTCTAAAATAACGTCCAAGAGCTTCAGCCATGAGGATAAAGAGGAAGGGGGGGATGGGGTCTCCTTGATGAATCCCTTGACATAAATTAAAAAAACTAGCAGGATATCCATTGATCAACATAGAGAACCACGTCGAAGAAATCGAAGCCTCCAACAAATTAACCCAAGAATTAGAGAAACCAAACTTCCTCAGCACTCTAAATAGAAATGGTCATGACACATGATCATAAGAATTATTAACTTGCAGTTTAAGAAAAATGGCCGCCCTACCACTCTTGTCCACCAAATGTAAAAGTTCATGGATAACAATAGCACCATCCATGATTTGTCTCCCTGGAACAAAACCACTCTGTGTTGAGTCAATCAAAATAAGAATAAGGGGCTTCAATCTATTATCCATTTTTTTGAAAATATTTTGAACACCATATTACATAAATTGATAGGTCTAAAGTCACTAAATGAAACCACTGAGTCGTTTTTAGGAATGAGTGTGAGAAATGTCTAATTCAGAGCCTTAGGGAAAACCTTCAACTACTAAGAATGATGAATAGCATTGCACACATCCACCCCATAAATATGCTATAATTTTTGGAAGAAGATAGGGGGAAATATTTCAGGGCCAGGGGCTTTAAGATGGCCCATATAATTAAGCACAGATAGAATATCTTCATCAGAGAAGGGGGCCATGATGGTAGAATTCATGTACTAAAAAACCAGACTTGGAATGGCCTCCAATATTCTATTTTATGCATCCCAATCATGAGAAGGAGAAGATCATAAGAGAGAGCCAAAGAAATCCACTGTCTCTTCCCTAATTTCCATAAGATCCAAAGAACGAGTGCCATTTGACTTAACAATTTTTTGAATTCTATTACTTCCTCGATGACACAGAGTGGAAGACTAGAAAAATTGAGAATTATGGTCACCTTATTTCAACCAAAGCCCCATAGATTTATGTTTCTATAACAATTCTTCCTTGGCTTGGATATTATGGAGGGCACACAAAGTAGACTTTTATTATTAAAGAAAATGATTAGAATAACCTTGGGTATTAATCAAACCTTCAATTGAAATCAAATGATATTTCAAGTGCTCCTTTTCTTGAAATATGTTCCCAAAGGAATAGTTATTCCAAAATTTGAGGTGCATTCTAAGCTTCTTCAACTTATTCAATAGTAGAAACATACCTGACATCGAAACAGGAGCCTGTCACCACTCTATAATTTTGGCCTCAAAATTGGGGTGAGAGAACCACATAACCTCAAAATAGAAGGACTAGGGAAGCAAAGGGAGAACTTCAAGAATTTCCAACCATAACGGGTTATGATCATAACCAATTCTAGGAAGGGAAGATAAGGAAGCATTGCCAAAAAGGTCATAAGAGGAATTCAAAACAAAAACCCTATCAAGCCTGCATAGAATAATATTGTTTCCTCCTCTGTGATTACTCTAGGTAAACTTAGCTCCTCTTAGATCAATGTCATGAATCTCCACCTGGTTAACAAACTCATGGAAATAAAAATGACTCCGCTCATCAACAATATTACCTCCATGTTTCTTAGAAGGGAATAAGGGGGAGTTAAAATCACCAACCACCATCCAATATTCATGCAAAAATGTAGCCCTCATTTCTAAAAAAAGCTTCCAAAATCTACTTCTATCAGTATATGCATTTGGAGCCTAAATATTTGACATAACCCACCGCCTATTAGTATATTTACACCAAAAAAGAATATTAATGACCATGTTATAAGAAGAAATGACATGGCCATTGAACATTGACAAGTCCCAGAATAAGAGGAGGCCACCAGCAGAACCAGAGGCTTCAGTGGCCATAAAACCTAAATCTTTCCAAACAACTTTGTGAGTTTCCTCCCAAGCAGAAGCATCAAGCTTAGATTCCTAAATACACAAAAAATCAGGGGATTTTTCCTTCCTTAAATAAGCAAGTAAGCATTTTTTAGAGACACTATTAAGTCCTCTAGTGTTCCAAGAACACAACTTCATTACAAACTTAAAAAGAGAGTTTTTTTCCAATAACCCTAGTAGTGGGGATTTAAAACCCTCAAGCTTAAGTTGTTTGTTATCATTTTCATCTTCAACAATGAGATATTCTTGACCACCATTAGCAATAGCTTCCTCCATGGCCCGTTTCCTACCTGCCTTCACAGGGGGCCTACCAACTTTCTTTGCCAACCCAAAATCCATAGGTTTTTTACATTGGCTTTGGGTCTTGGGGCCAGGAGAACATCTCTCCATGATGCGCTTAGGGGAGTCCCCAAAAATAGAGATACAACCAATAGGAGAAGTCACCGACTCTTTACGAGGGAGCCAATTTCAACGGAGATGGCTTCCGACCAGGAATCTCTATATTCTCCTCAAGCCCAACCAAGTCAAGGCCTTGAAAAGCATTTGAGAGAGGAATATTTGTGCCAACTACAATGTCCTCCATAGGTATAACTACTTCCAAATTATTTTGAGTAGGTGGATCCTCAGGCAAGGGAGGAGGCTTAGAAGCACCATTAAGAGGAGGAATCTTAGAGCACCATTTGGATAAGCAACCAAAGGGTCACTCCCATGTAGATGATATGGTTGAGAAGAGAAGACACCTTTACCTTTCAAAGCTAGAGGAGTCCGTTTATGCCAAATTTGGTTCTTCTTGGCATGATTTCTCCACTCATTCATATTCTCTTGATTAGAACTAGTAGCTATATGAGAAGCAGGAGGTTTCACCTATATTTTTTGGGGACACAGGCTTTGGTGATGCCCACCCATACCACAAGATTGATAATCCTGGGGCTTGTTTTCATAAATAATTGATTGATACCAAGTGCCTAGATGGGAAATAAGTTCCACCGCATTAGGAAGATCCTTATCAATGTCAACCATTAAACACATTCACACAAATTGGTGATGAGAGTGAGATAGTGATACTCTATCAAAGGAGATAAAATCCCCAATAGTAGATGCAACCACTTAAAAGACACTCCCATACCACATATAAGTCAAAAATTTAGGAAGATAAACCCACACTGGAACCACATTAACACATTTAAGAATCGGATTAAAGTCGTGACCCCATCGATGCAGGAAAACGCTGTACTTGTCGAAGAACCATGGACCACCTTGCATGATATTCTTAGAATCCTCCTCACAAGATAGCCTAATGAGAAAAAAATTGTGAGGTAGTGAAGCAAGGTTAAGGGATCCCTTCGAACACCATTTGGACAAGGCCCAATGCCTCAGAGAGTCCAACTCTGGAAGACCATCGACCAACTTGCCCACCAAATCCCAAGACCCCTTCCTTAGTAGAGAATTAACGACAAAGTCTAGAAAATGAACCTTAAAGGAATTTCCATCAACATTACATGGAGGAAACTCATCCCCCAAAGAATCACCTAAAATCACCTTAGCATAGGAAGAAAAGGAGGGCACCTCAGGGGGTCCCCTACCATCGATGGATCCAAACTAAAGCTTCCCAAGGTCCCATCATGGACAACCATATAAGGAGACATATTTACCTGACCAAAAGCGATCATCCACATTGATCTCATCTGCTTCCAAATATTCACTTACAATCGAAAAACCAGGGCACCACATCGCTCTAGTCGAGAAGTTCAATTAATAAATAGTTTAGCTAATGTTAATAATACTTATATTTTATATTAATTGTAATTATTAATTATTTTTTAATTAGTTATAAAATATTTATCAGAATTACCTTTATCATCATTATAACATCAAGATAAAAAATAATGGTATTATAATAATTTAGAGAGTGATTCATATATGAGTAG
>JAQPPZ010009656.1:0-24852 GCA_028583015.1 Wollemia nobilis | reverse complement strand
TAGACACCAAAACAACACCAATCCGATTATGTGACAGTGCTTTGGTTAGGTCCCGTTTGCTTTCTTCTGGTCGTCCGCCTTCGACACCTTTCTTTTGTTTTATGTATTTTCCAGACAGAAGTTGGTCGTTTTAAAAGCAATCTTACTATGAAGTTTGTCGCCAAAGCTAAGGGGAGGCCTAAGGCTTGGGTGTCGCGAAATCGCGACGTCATGAAATCACGACACGCTAAGGCCAAAGGGAAGCCTAAGGCTTGGGTGTCATGAAATCGTGACACGCCAAGGCTGAAGGGAAGCCTAAGGCTTGGGTGTCGCGAAATCACGACACGCTAAGGCTAAGGGGAATCCTAAGGCTTGGGTGTCGCGAAATCGCAACGTTGCAAAATCGTGACATGCTAGAGCCAAGGGGAAGACTAAGGCTTGGGTGTCACGAAATCGCAACATCACAATTTCTCGACATCACGAAATCGCGACACGCCAAAGCCAAGGGGAAGCCTAAGGCTTGGGTGTCGAGAAATCGCGACGTCACGAAATCGCGACACGGTAGAGCCAAGGGGAAGCCTAAGGCTTGGGTGTCGCGAAATCGCGACGTCGCGAAATCGCGACACGCCAAAGCTAAGGGGAAGCCTAAGGCTTGGGTGTCACGAAATCGTGACACGCCAGAGCCAAGGGGAGGCCTAAGGCTTGGGTGTCGCGAAATCGCGACACGCCAGAGCCAAGGGGAGGCCTAAGGCTTGGGTGTCACGAAATCGCGACACGCTAGAGCCAAGGGGAAGCCTAAGGCTTGGGTGTCACGAAATCGCGACGTCGCGATTCGTGACAAACTCCCATTTTTGCGCCTGGGCAAACATTAACCAACGAACGTGGATTTAAACCAATTAAAGGCGGACTTTAAACAATTAAAGGTGAGCATAAACAAATGAAAGTGGACTTTTAAAACAATTAAAAGTGTATTTTAAATAGATAACAATGGACATTAAACAATTAAAAGTACACTTTAAACCAATGACAACGGACTTTAAACAAACGAAAGTCGCCATTAAAAGTGGACATTAAACAATTAAAAGTGCATTTTAAACAAATGACAGTGGACATTAAACAATTAAAAGTGCATTTTAAATAAATGACAGTGGACATTAAACAATTAAAAGTGCATTTTAAATAAAGGGAAGCGGACATTAAACAAATAAAGGTAGTGGAAGTCAGTCAATTACGGCTCCCTGTCTCGCATGCGTGCAAGTGGACGACCAGCGGACTGTCACACAGACAAGCATGGGCAGGCTAGACGGGAAGAATTTCCCCCATCACGCACTAGCATGAACACCAACTGGAATCCCTGCATGCCCATAACAACTGCACCTCGAGAATTCTATAAATTGCAGAGTTCTCTCACAAAGGAAAAAAGAAAAGAAGAAAAGAAACGTTTGGAGCAGCGAAGCCCTGCCAGTTTACCGCCAGACGCTCTGCCTTCGATTTATTTCTACCGCATCCGTGATCTCTTCTGCAAGGGAGGTCATTGGGTGTTTATGGAGAACATGAATCCGGATCCATGGATCCATTAATTTGCCGACAAAGCTTACTGTTCTTTTTTTTTTTATTTCTTTGCATTGTGATTTCGGTTTTATTTTAGTTCATTTTATTTTATTTCTGCAATCCGTTGTTTTAATCAATCTTTATATGCATCTTTCATTAATCTTAGAAAATAAACGTTTCTTATTTGTAACAGGTGCTACTAACGCCCTGGTTGTTTCTTTGATTGCAGGAGCAGCAGCAAAGGTTGAGGATTCATCAACGCAAGCGATGGCAACACTTTGGCCCGCCCATTTCAAATGTGGGCACGCGAAAGAAGGAATTCTAAAACAGATTGTAAAAGACCAACATTTAACGCTCCCATCCCCTAAAAAGGAAGGAGACGCATTGTAACACAAATTTGAAAAGCATATCAATAAAAGGGCCGTGATTTCTATATTGCTTTGATATCTTGTGTTCATGTCTCTTTCTTTTTCATGCATTTTTCAATACATAGGGTTTAAGCGTTATTTTAGTTTCGTTTACATTGCATTTTTAGTCTATCCTTTTTGTCTTCCGAAATCTCGTGCTTTCAATGGCGATCACGGTGGGACCCTGTCCCCTGAATTTTGAGATCACAGGAACTGATTAAAACTTGTGTTTTTGTGCTTATAGGTACCTTTTTTAATTTCTGACTGTTATTCGTCTTTGCTCGGACGAATTTCTCTCTGTGAATTTTTAGAGCCGAAGATCAGAAACAACAAGTTTAGGCAGAGAAAGGTAAGGGTTTTAAAACTGTTCCCGTTATTTATTTTTTTATTTTTGTTTGTTTTTCTGTTCCTGTTTCCTGTTAATTTTGCCTTCTTAGGGAAAGTTTTAATCTATTAAAATTTAAAAAAAATAATAATAATAAAAAAATCCATTTTTTATTTGTTTATGTTTACTTTCATTTGTTATGTTTAAAAATTTCATTAAAAAAAATAAAAAAATAACGTCCATTAAAGAAAATGAATTTTCTTTAATTGTTTAAGAAGGGTAGGAAAAGATTCCGTCAATTTTCTTGCTTTATTTATTTATTTAAAAAAAAAAAAGAGCTTCCGTCAATTTTCTTGCTTTATTTATTTATTTAATTGTTTAAAAAATAAAAAAAGAGCTTCCGTCAATTTTCTTGCTTTATTTATTTATTTAATTGTTTAAAAAAAAAAAAAAATTTCTAGCTTCTGTCAAATTTCTGTTTTCTGATTTCTGGTTTTTAGTTTTGTATGGCTTAGGGAAAGTTTCCTTTTTGTTTTCCTGTTTCAATTTTTGCAAATTAAAAAGAACCACACACACTTCACGTGGTAAAATTAAACCAAGGAGCTGGTCGTAAAACCCCAACCCTTGATCAAGACCAACGGTGGATTTCATCACCACCTTGGCTTGATTTTGCATCCATTACCCCGATTGTCACTGTTGCTCGACGTAAATCCTGACGAAAGCTGACCAAGTGTTGCTAGGGTGATTCCTAGCGCATGAGGATAAGTCTTCTATGGTAGGTGTCATAAACAGGACAATCCCCCTTCCGTACCGCCTACGTACCACGTACCATCTGCTCTCACGTACCTATAGTCTCCCTCTCGTAAGGGCGGGTATATAGAGAGGTTGGTATATTGGCCTGGCAATGGTATATCGAAGGGGCGACCATTTATGGGAGTCATATGAGCCTTCATTACGCATTTAAAACATTCTTCAAAACTTTCAAAAACAAAACAAAATCATCAAAACGCACTAAAACCAGTTTAGGACACACCATTAATCTTTAAAAGAGATAATCACCGTTTGTGTATGTGTGTGTTCATTTCTGCTGAGTGTAACAAAAAAAAAATCAAAAATCATAAACAAAAAAAAGATAAAAATCTGCTTAGCTAGTAGAAAAGCACCACAATGGTGTACACCCATAGCCAAGCCCAATCAAGGGCAGATGCTATGGAAGGTGCACAAAGAGAGGGCGTCGGTCGCCTTCGCTTTAGCCCTGAGGACTTGGTCATACCACCTTGGCGGTCTGGCCTACAAGAGAGTCCACATCAGGCCACATCAAGAAGGAATTATTGGGACACCCCTCTGGGGGGTATGCCCATTCAACACAGCCCCTTTTGGGAAGAACCTTTATGTGTGACACTCAACGCAAATAGAAGACCGCCTTTAGAGGCTAGATATGAGTGGCCACCATGCAACGAAGCGCTAGAGAGGCACAGTGTCCATGAAGAGAGACAACGTGAATATGGCATCTCTCTTTTGCCTCCCATTAGAACTGAAAGACAAAACCCAGAGCGTAGGGCTCTCCACACAGGGCGAGCTAACTCCGCCCGCCCCTTTCACAACCATGAAAGGGAGTACGAGGAAGACCATCGCATTCCTCGAGAACAACATACAGCGCGGGAGCCTTGCGTTTCTGCACCTGCTAGATACAATGGTCACACATTGAGGCCAGAGCCTCAAGTAAATGTCGTCGACCTCGACAAAGGGAAGCGACCTATTGAAATCTCGGATCATCAAGACCGAGGCAAATACATAGGAGAAACATTCAAGCCTCCTGAGCAAAATATGGCAGACCAAGTTGACCCGGCAATCGCCAGACATGCCACCCGCCAAGCCCGAATCATGCGGCTTGAACAAGGTCATCAGTAGTTAGAGCACTTATACCGCCTTAATAAAGAGCGCATGCAGTGCGAAGCGGATGAGCTGCGTTATAAACTACCTGAGAGGGTGCCAACCCCTCGCACCCAAAAAGCAGAACAATATGAGAGGCATAATCCCTTGGGGCAGAATAGGTCTCCGCAACCTCGTCAAGCTTTGCCTCTGAGACCTCATAGACCTGAGAGGGAGGCCACTCCCCGAAACAATGATAGGTACCCTCAGCAGGGACTCGCTCAGGGTCATGGGTTTCACCCAGAGACTCCTCAGGAAGTTTACGAGGAGTATGAACCAAAAATAGAACGGGAAGAAATGCCCTACCAAGGCGGGAGGGTTGCCATTCGGCCACCCCTCCATAGGCCCCCAGTTGCCCGTAACACACAACGGGAACAAGTTACGGAGGAAGAGATTAAATCCTCCGATGCATACAAAGCGCTATTAGAGCGTTTGGAGTCTATAGAGACTAAAGCTTCTGGGCACCAAAAGCCCACGTTACGACAACTCCGTAGTCATCCGATGCATCCGTCAGTTCCCACACCTCTTTATCCCGAACATTTCAAGTTGCCTCAGTTGGCAGTCTTTAAAGGTGAAGAGGATGCTCAAGAGCACGTGACAAGATTCCTGAGCCAATGCTTTGGCATTCAGGATAATGATGCGTTATTGCTTAGGACATTCATAACCACATTCGCTGGCCCTGCCTCGGATTGGTTCACATAGTTACCGAAGCACAACATAAATAACCTAGACCAATTAGTGGATGCGTTCCTTGAACGCTTCGCCTTCAGCACCAAGAAGAAGGCATCACTGAGCGATCTGGCCAGCCTCAGGCAATATGATGAGGAGACAATGGCGGCTTACGGGAATCGATGGAGGACTCTGCTTTCTAAGCTACCTTACCTTCCCCCTATGTCCGACCTCACACAGATGTTTGCACGAAGTTGCTTGAAATCGATCTCTGGGCTATTGCAGCTGCAGCAATATGCCACTTTAGAAGAAGCTCTGGCGCAAGCCAGAATTATTGAAGAGATCAAAATAGGGGAGGGCGCAATCGCCAAGCCTAAAAAGAAAGAGTGGAACAAAAACACCAAGACAGGGAATACACAACAAAAACCCGTTGAGGTTAATCAAGTTGCTATAAATGTCCCTAGGCCTGCACAAGAAGTACAGCCTCAAAAGGCTAATTATCAGGCAGTGCCTCCTAATTATGAAAGAGAAAACAAAAAATAGGAGCAAAATCAACAGCGTCGCCCTAAGCGACAATTCACTCCCTATACGGAGTCTAGGGACTCCCTATTTGACCGCTTGTCAACGACAAATTTAGTCACCCTTCCAGAAATCCCAACCATAGATCCTAACGCTCCCAAACCTAAGGGATACAGGGAGGATTTATATTGTAGGTTCCACAGGCGAAGGGGACATGACTTGAACGGATGTTGGAAATTCAAGGGATTAATCCAAGATTTGATTGATAATCAAACATTGGCAGTGGATAACCCCATAGCGCCAAATAATCAGCAGATGGGGGTATTCAAGGACCCTTTGCCTACCCACGAGGCACAGGCAAAACCTCTTCAAGTCAATGAGGTGTGACAAAATCTTCCCATGCAAGGGTATGTGGGAATGATCAGCATAGTAACCAGGGAACAAGAAATACCCAGGAGTTGCCCCTGAGGCAGCTACAAAAGAAGTTCCAACAACGTCGCAACCTCAACAACACCCTATGCAGTTGCCTCCGCCTAGACCCGAGGTCACGATACGGACCAAACTCACGCAGATTTTGAGGACCACATCGGCTAGGCTTTCCATTTATGAGCTCATACAGCAGTCAACACCTCATAGAGAAGCTCTTATGGAAATTTTGAAAGCCATCGAGTTACAGCCTCACGAAGCAAATTCCTTTAATAACTTCATGGGACATGTGAAACGGTGTACGGAGCCAGTCATTACCTTCAGAGAGGATGAAGTTAAAACAATATCAAATGACATGGCAGATCCACCCCTGCATGTTATCGCGCGGGTCAACGGGATCCCATACAAGAGAGTGTTGGTAGATACTGGCTCGTCCAATAATATCATTACCACTGTAGCATTAAAACATCTGAAGCTGCCAGCCTCTCATATCATGGCTTCCACATACACACTACGAGCATTTAACGATGCAATATGCTCGACAGTCGACACAATCGTCCTACCCATTCAAGTGGGACAAAAGACAATACCAACATTGTGCCATATTTTGGAGGGTGAGATGGCTTACAACATCTTGTTGGGCAAGCCATGGATAAGGGACATGAAGTGTGTCTCGTCAATAGCACATCAATGCCTGAAGTATACATCAATGTCTAGAACCATTCAAGTATTGCAATGCAGTGCACTTGATGCTGTAGCCGACCCTCCCATCAACGCATTTGGATTTCCAATTGAATCCATCTCAAATGGGGTCCAATTTCATGAGCAACCCCAAAGGTAGATCCACCAAAACCCTAGGTCGGTCCATCTTCATCGGTTGGTCCTTCATCGACAATGCCACCTATCATGGCCAAACAGAAGGATAAAGGGAAGAAACCCCTGGAGGAGGCACAACCTCTTGAAAAGGTGCAACAACCAGTCTCCAACATCTCTATCGAAGAGGTGCTTAGTACAATGGAAGTGGAAACTTCTAGCCCACCCCACATGGGATGGAGTCCAAAAGAACTTCCGTTCCCTCCCCCTCGATCGCCATCAATCACTGTTGAAATGGCAAATACAGGCCTGGGGGAGTATCTAGTGCAGAATGTTGTGGCGACGCCCACACTAGAATCCATGCAAGACATGGGGAGGCCTCGCATTCCCATTGGTACAATTGTTCCTCTCGGCTACCCGCCTAACCAGACAAATTTTGTGTATGGGGGCCTTGATCATGGTACTGAACCTTCCAAGAAAAAATAAGAAGACGAAGACCCTTTTACGGAAGATGTCAATTACCTATCAAACCCGGATTTCGCTTTATGTTATCTTAGCCAATGCAATTGGCATGGATACGGGTTAGGCAGGTATGAGCAAGGGGTGCGTGTCCTTTGCCAGCCAAAATACCAAATGCCATATGATAAGTCGGGAGTAGGGTTCAACCACCCCCTGCCCTTAGACATCTTGGTGGAAAACATGCAAGGCCTAGGAATAGGCGACAAGGGTGGATTGGCATCAGACCCCTATGCCAACCCAAACACAACGTACACATTGGGAGATTATCTCCCATGGTCAACAACCACCCTTGGTAACATCAATAACCCTTCTCCGTTGATAGAGAGAGGTGAAAGTTCGGACACTAACTTTCAAGGAGAACATAAACAGTGTCCAGAGATCTTTCTGAAATTGTTCCCTTTAGAGGTTCCAATGGAACCAGTGTTGTGTCAAGAGAATCAGATCCCCCCACCAAGTGTGGAACAACCACGATGGGATCAGATTAATCTGCTAGAACAAGGTGAACCCTTAATGTCGCCAACAGTTGTTGAAGAAAATGAACATTTTTGGATCTCCGACAGTGATTCGGAAGATGAGACTGAGATGGCCTATCTCAACCACATGCGACAAATGCAACAAAGGCAACAAGTGCAACAACGGCGTCCCTTGGGGATTAATGAATTATTTGCACAAATGGGCATAGTGCCAGGGCATGAGTGGTATGTAGACCCAGCGGGGTGGGACCAAGTGTTGGATCCATGGCTCCAAATTTACGATGAGCACCGTCCACCTCGAGACCCTATAATGACATCAGTGTCGAGGGAAGACCCTGTCTTCCTATCAACACATAGGGCCGATCCGTTCATGCCCGTCCCTACAAAACTAGATCCAGAGCATAGGGAGCATCCAGAATGTTCGAGTTATCACACCCACGGTAATGGAGACCAAATTCATTTCATCCACATGATCTCCATTGATTTGACCGCACCCATCCACAATCCGACCGACCCCGCATGGTCATTGCATCTAGACATAGATGCCATCGACTGGGATCACGTCAATTCACCCCTCTCCCCATCAGAGTATTGGCCTTTTGGTAAAATGCCTCATTTTACCCCAGGGACAACTCAGGATATCTTCCAAGCTGAAGAGGAACCCGAGGTTCCCAACGCCGATTTAAATTCAGCTGATGATATTCATTTGATCCCGACTCCACATCGGTTGGAGGATGGATCCCACATGTCAGTCGAGGAGATGACTGACATAGACATCGGCTTAGATCCAATGAACCCATAGATTATCAAGTTGGGGGTAAGCTTATCCCCTAAAGAGCAAGCCGACTACATTGCCCTTCTCAAAGAGAAGAAGGAGGTTTTTGCATGGTCATACAGAGACATGCCAGGGCTAGATCCGTAGCTAGTCATGCATAATCTAACGCTTGATCCGACAATCAAGCCAGTTAAGCAAAAACTACGTAAGATGCACCCAAAAGTGGCCTTGATGGTCAAAGACGAATTACAAAAGCTGTTGGATGCACAGTTTGTCATCTGCGTGGATTATCCGCCATGGCTGTCCAACATGGTGCCCGTCAAAAATCCCGACGGGAGGATTCGCATATGCACCGATTTTTGAGATCTAAACAAAGCGAGTCCTAAGGATGATTTCCCCTTGCCAAGCATCGACGCGTTGGTAGACGCTACAACAGGTCATGAAATGCTATCCCTCATGGATGGTTTCTCGAGATACAATCAGATTCGTATCAATCTTGAGGATCAACTCAAAACGGCGTTCACAATGCCTTGGGGGACATTTTGTTATAAGGTCATGCCTTTTGGCCTTAAAAATTCTAGCGCCACCTACCAACGTGCCATGACGTATATCTTCCACGATTACATGCATAAAACTTTGGAAGATTACATGGATGATTTGTTAGCCAAGTCTCTTTTGCGCTCAGATCATCTCGGTGACTTAAGCAAGATCCTCGATCGCCTCATGGAGCATAAGGTCAGACTGAATCCCAAGAAGTGCGTATTCGACGTCACATCTAGAAAACTCTTGGGTTTCATAGTCTCGAAATGAGGCATCGAGGTGGACCCAAAGAAAGTCAAGGCAATCCTTGAAATGGCTCCCCCAACTACCATCAAGCAGCTCAAAAGTCTGCAGGGAAAGGTCACGTCAATCAAGCGCTTCATAGCACACATATCTGACAAGTGCCGACCTATGAACAAATTATTGCACAAAGGGGTTACATTTCACTGGGATGATGAGTGCCAGTCAGCCTTTGATGACATCAAACAATACTTGGCTTCGCCACCAGTATTGGCACCACCTAGACCAAGAGTGTCATTCTACTTATACATCTCAGCCATCGAGGTGGCACTCGGGCGCCATGCTGGCCCGGAAGAATGAACTTCACAAAGAATAGGCTACTTACTATCTTAGCCGCACCCGGTCGGTTATGAACTTAACTATGCATACGTTGAGAAGCTCGCTTGGCAAGTGGTGTTTGCTACCAAAAAGTTATGCCACTACATGCTCGAGCAACAATACGTATGTTGTGTCTAAGGAGAATCCATTGCGATACATGATGAGTCGTACTTATCATAGTAGTCGCACGACAAAATGGATCATGTTGTTGATAGAGTTTGACATAGAGTTCATTGGACAAAAATCTATCAAAGGACAGGTCATAGCCGATCAACTAGTAGAGGCTCCTCTTGAAGACGATCAGCCTCTAGTCATAGAACTACCCGATGATGGGGTCTTCCATGTCTCAGAATCGCCAAATTTTGATGAGCCTGAGTCACAGGCCGACATAACCTTATTTTTTGATGGTTCTAAGTGTGAGCAAGGTGGTGGCATGGGAATAGTATTCTTCACACCGCAGGGTGCTCCAATGCCCCTGTCATTTAAATTAAATTTCCCATGCACCAACAATAATGCGAGTATGAAGCCTTGCTCATAGGTCTTCACACATCAATCGCCATGAACATCAAACGACTTAACATCTTTGGTGATTCGTTGTTAATTGTCAATCAAGTCAAAGGGGTATATCAATGCAAATGCCCAGTTCTACAGGCTTATAAAGCCCTTGTGGACAAATTCCTGGCAAAACTTGAATGGTATGACATCGAGGCACTCCCTCGATCATCGAATCATTTTGCGGACACAATGGCCTCCTTGGGGTCACTAATCCCGCAAGACCTTTTCGATGATATGACAACCATTCAAGTCAAAACCTTATCGCAATCCGCGATGGAGCGTGCAAGCTCTGACTTGACACCAGGAATCCACATGATCCAGATTGAACCATCCTCGGATAAGTTCTCTCGAATCCACGATCGTCTGAAACATGCCAACTAGGGGTCCTTGTTCTCCCCTACTCCCATTAATAGCAACACAACGTTGTTCTTACAAGTTCTATCTCGCTCAGCATTTGTTAGGGATGAACTTCAAGAGGGATTGGCTGTTCATACTATCAAGGTTTCCAATCAACAGGACTAGTATTTACCCATTAGAGACTACCTCAAGTTAGGTAATCTCCCGCATGAATTGACGCATGCCGCAAAACGAACATTCAAGCAGAAAGCGGCTAAGTATGTCTTGATAGGAGACATTTTGTATCATCGTAGCTATGAAGGGATCCTCCTTCGTTGCTTGGACTAGCAAGAGTCCACTTGGGCGATCGCCCAAGCGCACGATGGTACATGTGGTGGCCACTTCAGTGGTATGGCCATCGCAAAGCGCATTCTTCGCATGGGCTATTATTGGCCATATTTAGAGCGATATTGTTGCGCATATGTCAAGAAGTGCGTGAAGTGTCAACATCATGCCAATTTGATGCACGTACCTTCCCAGGCCTTGCAGACAGTCCAGTCCGCTTGGCCATTTTCACAGTGGGGCTTCGATCTAATTGGAAAGATCTCCCCTGCATCGTCGAGGCCATCACACGTTTATCATAACGGCCACAGAGTATTTTACCAAATGGGTGGAAGCAATTTCGCTTACCTCTACGACAGGACCCCGCATTGTGGAGTTCATTTTGCATAACATCATATGTCATTTTGGTATTCCATCTAAAATAATCTCAGATAATGGGACACCTTTCAAGAATAAAGATGTGCATGCTTTGACCACAAAGTACAAAATTCAGCATAGTTTTTCAACCCCTTATTATCCACAGGCAAATGGGCAAGCAAAGGCATCCAACAAAACGCTAGTCACCATTCTTAAAAAGATAGTTGCAGACAATCATAAGGACTGGCACATTCAGATCCCGCTTGCCCTATGGGCTTATCGCACCAGCATTCGGACGCCCATTGGGGCAACTCCATTTTTGCTCGTGTATGGCTCGAAGGCAGTAATGCCTCTCGAGTTGGAAATTCCTTCCCTGCGTATATCAATGCAGGAGTTCATCGACGATGACACTGCACGGCAGGCCCGGTTAGACCAGCTTACGTTGCTTGATGAACGACGCGTTAATGCTCTCGAGCATTTACGTATTTATCAAGAGCGACTTAAGAAAGCTTACAACATGAAAGTTCACCTGAGGGACTTTCGGGTTGGTGATTTGGTTTTGAAGGAAAACCAACAGAACTCTAGTTTGCCGACCCACCTAAGGGACAAGTTCACGGCAAATTGGTTAGGTCCATATGTCATTGATAGCAAAATAGGACCCGAGATGTACCGGCTAGCCTCTCTTGACGGAATCAAGGAAATAGAACCCTTGAATATCAGTCATTTGCGACCATTCCATATCTAGGAAAGCCATATCCCAAAATGCTCCAAGGATTCCTAAAATCGCTTGGTCAATCCCAAAATGCTCCAAGGATTCCTAAAATCGCTTGGTCAATCTCAAAATGCACCAAGGATTCCTAAAATCGCTTGGTCAATCTCAAAATGCACCAAGGATTCCTAAAATCGCTTGGTCAATCCCAAAAATGCTCCAAGGATCCCTAAAATCGCTTGGTCAATCCCAAAATGCTCCAAGGATTCCCTAAAATCGCTTGGTCAATCCCAAAATGCTCCAAGGATCCCTAAAATCGCTTGGTCAATCCCAAAATGCTCCAAGGATTCCCTAAAATCGCTTGGTCAATCCCAAAATGCTCCAAGGATCCCTAAAATCGCTTGGTCAATCTCAAAATGCACCAAGGATTCCTAAAATCACTTGGTCAATCCCAAAAATGCTCCAAGGATCCCTAAAATCGCTTGGTCAATCCCAAAATGCTCCAAGGATTCCCTAAAATTGCTTGGTCAATCCCAAAATGCTCCAAGGATCCCTAAAATCGCTTGGTCAAATCCAACAAAATGCTCCAAGGATCCCTAAAATCGCTTGGTCAACCCCAAAATGCTCCAAGAAATCTCACAATCGCTTGATCAAAAATTCAAAATACAAAAATCATTAAAAATAACAAAAATTTGCATCTCATTTCTAGGCATGCTCAAATTCATCAATACAAACCTCTTCTCGCATCTCATCTTCATATTCACAAAAAAAAATCAATCCATCAAAAATACAAAAACATGTAGCTGCATTCACCATCGCATCCATACATTGCATATTTGTGGTCGTACAAGTCAAAGGCACCATAGACTGTAATTATTTCGCTAGTCCATCTTGTTCCATACTTTTCGATTTTACAAAACAAACAAACAAAACACCATTTACTGTTGTTTACCACATTAGAGCCAGTGGTCTCATAATGTATCAAGAGTTTTCATCTTTCAGTCGTAATTTGGCTTTCTAGCCACGTACTGTACCAAGTCAGACAAATTTTACGAAGGTAGAGTTATACTTGAATACGCCTTGTTACGTAACATCCCATCACAAGCTAAAACACATAAAAAATTCCCAAGTTGTGTGAACGAAAGATGAAACCTGCATAGTAATCCGAGTCACCATAAGCGAAACGGTTATCTTGCTCATCCCCCTGTGCGAATGGTTCTAGAATGCTGAGAATTGACAAAAGGACGAGCTCTTCCCTATCCATTCACCTTAATAAACAATGGTTTTTACCACTACCAAATCCCAATCATAGTTGGTTCCCAAAGTTGTAAGGATTTGTACTACACGTCCCTGCCAAGGATGGGTAGTCATCCCCAAGACCTAAAAGGATCAACGCCATTCATGAACAAAATTCCAATAAATCATCATCCTCACACTTTCCATTCACCTTTGGTCTCCAAGTTGTAAGGATTCGTACTATCCGCCCCTAACCAGGATGGGTAGTCGTCCCCAAGGCCCAAAAGATCAATGCCCCTACTTCATAATCTCCATCACCCCCTTGGTTCCCAAAGTCGTAAGGATTCGTACTACACGTCCTTGCAAAGGATGGGTAGTCATCCCCAAAACCATAAGGATCAAGGTCATTCACAAGCCCAAACTCACACTGCTCAAAATACAAAATCAATTAACAGTGGTTATCACCACTATCCAAAATACTTGCTCAAAAAGAAAAATAAATAGAAAAATAAATATGATTTTCATCACTATATAGACGAGCAAGTCTCCCAAATCATTCAGCCAACAAATAACCTGAACTTGAATCCCTGGAATTCTCAGCATTCGAAAACCATCTAGGTGATCCTCATTACAGGTTTGGTTGACAGCCTATCTAGCAATGGTGGTATCCTACCCGCACGACGATATATCTGTCACATTAACTCGTGTACAGATCAATGTTTGCATGTGGATGAGCTAGCTTATGGTATCCTAGAGAGCAACGCAGATTAATCTATCTAAATACAACAAAGGAATTAGTGGAGCTAATTAGGTGATCCTCGATACGAGTTTGGTTGACAACCTATCTGGCACTGGCGGTATCCTGATGAATACCACATAAATGAACTCAATTGCACACACAAGGATGCGAAATAACTTGGTCAAAAACAAGTCCGATTCATACCTTGTTCAAAAGTCTTGTAAGATAAAGTACAATAGTGGCTAGTGAGTTAAAACCGTCTGAGTCTCAGAAAACCTTAGCTACATTTCTAAACCAATTGCGCTACTTTTCATCATCACATTACCATCAAAAAAAATACAAAAAAAACCACATGTATACATGCAAAGTCATTTACCACAGCAATCGCATAAACACAAAATCACAAAGTCCTAAACAGTCTATGGTGCCCTAACCAAACAACACAAATTCATTTCATCCATCACATTTTGCATATCACATATATATCAAAAACATTTGCATTTATCATACCATATGCATTCGTCATCATAAACATGCATCCATCAATCAACATCAATCATTGTGCATAACATAAAATAATGACATATACACAAAGCAAGAAAATCCAAACAACAAAAACATCACAAAAATGCAACACAAACAAACAACAATAAATATTGCCAGACAAGAGTGCTCTTGCACTTAACCTCTTGGCATAGCAAAACCGATGTCGGGGTTTACATTGTCACTATCCTACTCCCTAAGAAGGCTACCATAGCCGGACCGCTCCACGGGAGGTCGGATTTTCGCCAATTTTAATCCCAAATGGCGTCACAAAAACAACAAAACAACAAAACACCACAATAAATGCAACACAAAAACACAGCAATAAACATTGCCAGACAAGAGTGCTCTTGCACTTAACCTCTTGACATAGAAAATCGATGTCGGGGCACAAATTGTCGCTATTCTACCCCCTAAGAAGGCTACCATAGCCGGACCGCTCCACGGGAAAATGGATTGTTGACACTTTCACCCCATTATGGCATCACCAAAAGGGTTTTTACCCACCAAAAATAGACCCAAAAGTCGAGAAACTGCTTGCACATTCAACGGACAAACATCTAAAGGCACCCTAACCTAAGTCACCTCGGGTCAAGTGACTCGTCGCTTTTCTCATGACGGTCATTCCCTCATCGATTCGTCGCTTAAGGGGGTAGTCACACTTAGTCACCAATCAAAAAACACACCTCCAATCAAGGCATTGGCATGCATTCAAAGAATCATTGACAAAGACAATCACGCTCCTGCTTAGGGCAGTAAACAAGCAACAATCACAAATCGATCAAACGTGATCAAATTCTTGGCATTCCCGAAGCATGAACTCAAGGTTCCCCCCATGGATAAAAGGTTGCGCCCTTTGCCTATTCATGACTGATCAATGTCTAAGTTCAAGTCACACCTCACCAAAATAGGTTAATACTTGAAATCAAATTCCTTAGCTCGTCAAAAGCAAGGATTCAAGAATGCATCCCCTTTCCATGCTTGGGGCATCACAAGTTGGTTAGGTTACTAAAAGAACCCTAATCACTAGTGCTTTGGTTATCTATTTTTGCTCAGCACTGCGTCACCCGCAGCGCTTTCCAAAAAGGGGCATCTGTAGACACCAAAACAGCACCAATCCGATTACGTGACAGTGCTTTGGTTATGTCCCGTTTGCTTTCTTCTGGTCGTCCGCCTTCGACACCTTTCTTTTGTTTTATGTATTTTCCAGACAGAAGTTGGTCGTTTTAAAGGCAATATTCCTATGAAGTTTGTCGCCAAAGCTAATGGGAAGCCTAAGGCTTGGGTGTCGCAAAATCGTGACACGCCAAGGCCAAAAGGAAGCCTAAGGCTTGGGTGTCGCGAAATCGCGACACGCCAAGGCCAAAAGGAAGCCTAAGGCTTGGGTGTCACGAAATCGTGACACGCTAAGGCTAAGGGGAAGCCTAAGGCTTGGGTGTCGCGAAATCGCGACGTCGTGATTTCGCGACGTCGCGAAATCGCGACACGCCAGAGCTAAGGGGAAGCCTAAGGCTTGGGTGTCGCGAAATCGTGACGTCGTGATTTTGCGACGTCGTGAAATCGCGACACGCCAAGGCTAAGGGGAAGCCTAAGGCTTGGGTGTCGCGAAATCGCGACACGCCAGAGCCAAGGGGAAGCCTAAGGCTTGGGTGTCGCGAAATCACGACGTCGTGATTTTGCGACGTCATAAAATCGTGACACGCCAGAGCCAAGGGGAAGCCTAAGGCTTGGGTGTCGCGAAATCGCGACATGCCAGAGCCAAGGGGAGGCCTAAGGCTTGGGTGTCGGAATTGCGGGGGGAAATTGCGACACGCCAGAGCCAAGGGGAGGCCTAAGGCTTGGGTGTCACGAAATTGCAACGTCATGATTTTACGACACGCCAGAGCCAAGGGGAGGCCTAAGGCTTGGGTGTCGCGAAATCGCAACGTCGCGATTTTGTGACGTCGCGAAATCGCGACACGCTGAAGCCAAGGGGAAGCCTAAGGCTTGGGTGTCGTGAAATCGCGACGTCGCGATATCGCGACAAACTCCCATTTTTGCACCTGGGCAGACATTAACCAACGAACGTGGATTTAAACCAATTAAAGGCGGACTTTAAACAATTAAAGGTGAGCATAAACAAATGAAAGTGGACTTTTAAACAATTAAAAGTGTATTTTAAACAGATAACGTGGATATTAAACAATTAAAAGTGCACTTTAAACCAATGACAGTGGACTTTAAACAAACGAAAGTCGCCATTAAAAGTGGACATTAAACAATTAAAAGTGCACTTTAAACAAATGACAATGGACATTAAACAATTAAAAGTGCATTTTAAATAAATGACAGTGGACATTAAACAATTAAAAGTGCATTTTAAATAAACGGAAGCGGACATTAAACAAATAAAGGTAGTGGAAGTCAGTCAATTACGGCTCCTTGTCTCGCATGCGCGCAAGTGGACGACCAACGGACTGTCACGCAGACAAGCATGGGCAGGCCAGACGGGAAGAATTTCCCCCATCACGCACTAGCATGAACACCAACTGGCATCCCTGCATGCCCATAACAACTGCACCCAGGGAATTCTATAAATTGCAGAGTTCTCTCACGAGGGAAAAAAAGAGAGAGAGGAGAAAGAAACGTTTGGAGCAGCGAAGCCCTGCCAGTTTACCGCCAGACGCTCTGCCTTCGATTTATTTCTACCGCATCCGTGATCTCTTCTACAAGGGAGGTCACTAGGTGTTTATGGAGAACATGAATCCGGATCCATGGATCCATTAATTTGCCGACAAAGCTTACTGTTCTTTTTTTAATTTCTTTGCGTTGTGATTTCGGTTTTATTTTAGTTCATTTTATTTTATTTTTGCAATACGTTGTTTTAATCAATCTTTATATGCATCTTTCATTAATCTCAGAAAATAAACGTTTCTTATTTGTAACAGGTGCTACTAACGCCTTGGCTGTTTCTTTGATCGCAGGAGGAGCAGCAAAGGTTGAGGATTCATCAACGCAAGCGGTGGCAACATTTTTGCCCGCCCATTTCAAATGTGGGCACGCGGAAGAAGGAATTCTGAAACAAATTGTAAAAGACCAACATTTAACGCTCCCATCCCATAAAAATGAAGGAGACGCATTGTAACACAAATTTGAAAAGCATATCAATAAAAGGGCCGTATTTTATATTGCTTTGATATCTTGTGTTCATGTTCTTTCTTTTTATGCATTTTTCAATAACATAGGGTTTAAGCGTTATTTTAGTTTCGTTTACATTGCATTTTTAGTCTATCCTTTTTGTTTTCGGAATCTCGTGCTTTCACTTCCTATTCTTGAATTTCTTGAATCTCTTGAGCTAAGCGAACCTTTTGATTTCCTTCTCTATATTTGTAGTTGAGGTTGATTGTATTAATGCTGAAATTATTTCTAATCTGGTCTATATTTATTTTGATATTGTCTTGGTTAAAATGAACTATTTGATTAGCTTTCAAAATTTGTTTGATTTCCTTGATATTGATTTCTTGTATTGAATCTACAATAATTTGTACTATGTCCTATTTTTCTACATACTTGACAATATCTATTATTCCATTTTTATCTATTCCTTAAGAATAAAGTAACATTTCCTTATGGATAATCTTTTGAGACTAAGGTATTGTTAGTCATTTAATATTTGACTAATTTCTCCACCTCATACTATTGTAGTATATTGACTAGCTCATCAAACGATGTATCTTTACTTAGGATTTTTAAGATGTGACTAGATGCTTGTAGCTTTCTAGAAGTGCTCTTAGAATCACTTGAAAACAAAATTATCTTCTACTTTTTCTCCTAAGGTTAATACTTTTCTTTTTATATCTGCCAATTTTATTAGAAACAATTATATACTTTCACTACTATTAACTTTTAGAGAATGCAATTGGGTTTGAATATTCAAGATAGTGACTTTATTCTTTCCTTCAAATATCTTAGCTAAAGTATTCCAAGCTATTGTATAAATTGTTGCTAAACTAATGTATGGTTGTATATCATCTGTAATTGCAAATATTATTATCATGAGTGCTTTTGCTTAATATTCCTCATACTCTTGAATTTCCCTAGCATCTTTGATAGGTTTAGGTTTTTCTCATTTAACAATATCCCAAAGCTTTTCTACTATCAATATTGATCTCACTTTATTTTTCTATGAAGTGTAATTAGGACCTTTAAGAAGTTGGGATTCTGAAAGAAAGAATTTATTTTTTGTCATGATAACACTTGTAGACTACCTTATATCTCCCTAATGTTTTAATGACAATTTCAATATAAACTTCAACTTCTATTCTTCAAGTCATGTAGTATACCTTGTATTTCCTAATGTTTGGATAATGATCAAACAATAGTTTTGACAAAGGTTTTAATTCTTAAAATCTCTAGGTTGAATTATTTTTTATCTCCCAAATTTCAAAAATATAATTCTCAATTCTAAATTTCATAAACATATGCTGGTGTTGAATTCCTTATACCTCCTTAATTAGAAATTCTATAAAAAAATATTTGCAACTTTTGTATTCCTGATTTGATGTAGGAAACCTTATTTCTCCAAAATTACCAATTTGCAAATATTTTAAAATGTTTTGCAAACTCAAACAATCCAATTACAAAAATTCAAATTGATTTCTCAAATTTTCAAATTCTCATAAGACTTTCCAAATAGCAATAATTTTTCGAAGGTTTCAAATTTTACTTCTATATATTATCTCTCCAATAATAAGACAAATAGATTAATTTATCCTCAACCTTAAAAAATAATAATATTACCCAACCTTATATATCCTAACTTGGGCAAATAATCAAATCGTAAATAAATTGCTTTACCTCCAAACTTGAGGCATGAAATATTTGGTCAAAAATGTTTGACCTTCCCTTGAATGGAGCTCTTCCATGAAATCTCACTCCTTTGTTGCACATATGGTGCTTCTTCCCACTCTGTCATACTCAAACATGGTGCTCCACAAATATTAATAAATCTATCATTATTTTCTTGATGCTATATGGTCAATGAAGTTAAGTTCAAACTTTGGATGACACTCTTCTTCAACTGATAATCCACACTGCTCTTCAATGGTAAAATAAAATTTCAAATTCTTACTATTCCTTCACAATACTCATGCATTAATAGATGCCTTAAAAATTATGATTCTCCTCAAGGTAATTGGTGTTCAGTTTCTGAGATACCAAGTGGCAAATAATATCTTTACCTCTTCAAATGAGAGCTTAAGTCCTCCTACGTGCTTCTTCACTGTGTAACTCTTAGTAATGAGCAATATGAATATTTTGAAAATGTTATGACATCCTAGATATTTTATACACCACATGGCATCATCAAACCTATAACCTTAATGTCCACTTATGCAGTGTGATCTCTTGGTGCTTTATTTTCCCTAATTATCCCTTATTCAATGTTCTAATATCTTCACACTCGCCCTTTGATATTCAATGAATATTTTCTACTACCTATTCATAATGCTTGTCCTCCTTGGATGGTACTTATTGATGTTAGAGTTAAAGTGCACTATGCCTTCAGTTTGACACTTGTCAGTTTCTCTTGACAAGTGTCATGTGTTGAATATAGGCTTATGCCTATATATTGTAACATTTTTATGAATAAAAAAATCCCTTTAGTTTTCCCTCCTAACATTGGTATCAGGGCGGCAGCCACAGAAGCACCAGGCCACCGCCGCCGCCGTCGCCGCCTCTAAACTCCGCGTAAATATTCGCAGGCACTGTTGGAGAAATTACAGATATTCGCTTGCGCTCAACGAATTTGCAGATCTCACATTTGATGAATTCAGAAGCAGGTATTTGGGTTACCATCTCCCATATTCCACATTGCAGACGGAAGATACATTGAGCTTTAGTTATGAGAATGTCGATGAAAATGAATTGCCCAAATTTGTGGACTGGCGGAAGAAGGGCGCCGTTACCCCAGCTAAGAGCCAGGCTTGCGCGGATTGTTGGGTTTTTGCGGCAGTTGCGGCGGTTGAAGGAATTAATCAGATTGTCACGAAAAAGTTGGTCAATATCTCTGTGCAAGAATTTAGTGATTGCGATACCAATTCCACTTGCAGTCGTGGTTGAGATTTTTTTATTGATGGCACTGCGACCTGAAATCGTTACCGCAGATGGTCGTCTCTGACAGACTACCCGTAAGCTTCGACCGCTCCCTCCACGTCGACGACTTCATACCCCAACATGGTACAGTTTTCGGTGTCCTTTTCCCGACAGAGTAAGGTTTTTCGGGGAGCTGGAAATAACAAAGTTTTTCGTCGATCCAGTAAATACCCTTCATCGCCAGGCCTCCCTGTCGATGGTGTAAAACGTAGCTACCTGGGATTATTGGAAGCCGAGAGTTTCAATTTTTTTTTAAGCCTGAATGGAGTTGGTTTCAGATCCGATGCCAAAATACTCCTGCAGCTTGGCCCCTCGCATGCGTTTGAATCCGCTTTAAGCGGGCCATCGCGCAAGGCGACACGTAGATTTGGAGGCCGCAGCAACGATGCCATTGGCTTCTGCAGAAACCAGCTTAGCCCTCGATTGTTGCTGGGTGTCGTTACCTCTCCATATCTTGGTAGATGTCGTAGTCTGCTAAGCGCCCAAGGAGGTGTGCGTTGACTCGCATCACAGGCAGTGGCGTGTTGCTGCACTACGAGATTTTCGACGACGGAACGAATTTTGGCTTCGTGAACGGTGTTCCGAGCAGCAACGTGGCATATGCTCTCTCAAAGTTTATATCCAGCAGTGTGCTCAGAGTTTGTTTGTTGCCGCTATAAACGGTATTTGCTCGACATATGGCGCACTCATGGCATCTGTACCATGACGACGCGTCAGGCTTGGAACCTATGTGAAATATTTTTCTAAAGTATTTTTTAGAGTGGGGCATTTTCTTTTTCACACATGCCGTGGAGGGGAAAATTTTTTGTGGATGTTTTATGACAGACAATATGGTCCTTTTTAACCATTGTTAATGTTTTTTCACATGGAGAGTGGAAGTCTGCTGTTTTTTAATTCCGCCTGAGAGCGATGCCGCCATTGAGCGAAGTTGTTTATTTTGCTGCCTAGAGATGCATGTTATTGTTTTTTTCACATGACGAAGGCCCTTTTGATGATGGAGTATAGGGGTATTTATAGTCGTTGGAAACGGTTTTCCGCGACGGACACAATGGAAGTGTCCATTTGTAATTTTGAGGCTATTTCAGTTGAGTTTTTTAGCCTCAAAGTTTTTTCTACCTTGGAGTGCACTCTCGGTTGTACCCGACACTCCCAAGGTAATTTCATTTGTGATCCTTGTACCTAGTGACCTTTTCTATACACTTGGCGAATGCAGCGGCTGGTTACCCATGCATTTCGGTGGGATGACATGGTCACCATAAGGACACTTATTCTAGGGACTACAGACATAGACACCCTAGAATCTATCCGAGGTTTTTTTCGGATCTACTTCTGAAGACTACAGACGAAGACACTTCAGAAGATTCTCTTCTTTTCTTCTTCTCTCCTATTTTGATCTATGGCTCATTTTATTGTATTGAGTGCATTTTCGGCAGAGACCGACACTCTTATATGGCTCGTTTTTCCTTTCATTAGGTGCATTTTTGACAGAGATCGACACCTTCTAGATTAAGTTCACCACATGGTGAATCTAGTCAGTGACCTACAAGAGAAAACATCCTCTGAGGATGACCTACAGAGGCAACAGACCCAGATGTGGCTGACCCTGAGGCACCCATGATGACCCTGAGGCACTTAGACGGCTGACCCAGTGGCAAAAGACCCGTTGAAGTGGCTAACCCTGAGGCAACAGACCGAGATGTATACACAGTGGATCTAGCATTATTCACAGTTGGAGAGCCAAGAGTACAAAGCATGAGCCTGAGACCAAATCAACAATAAGGAGGATGATAGGTTGTTTTCGAGAAGTCAACATTAAGGGGGAATGTTACCTAATGTTGACTTGCCTTGTTTTTTTTCTTTAGTTAGGATAGTGCACTTTAAGGGGGAATGTTAGAGTTAAAGTGCACTATGCCTTCAGTTTGACACTTGTCAGTTTATACTGACAAGTGTCATGTGTTGAATATAGGCTTATGCCTATATATTGTAACATTTTTATGAATAAAAAAATCCCTTTAGTTTTCCCTCCTAACAATTGAAGGTTTCAATGCTCTGCTCCTCCATCTCAAACTAGTGGCATAACTTTAGTGGCTCTATCTTGGTAAATCTTTCACCTCTTTGGTAGTTGTTCAAATATTTTTATGGTAGTTGTTTCTCCTCTATGTTCGATAGCTTTGATGACTTGGGCTTCACTCTAGGTGGCTCCTTCTTCACTAAGGTGGCTCTTCCTTCAATACAGTGGTGCCTCCACTTGTGCTTGGTGGTTCTACCACTCCTTTGGTGACTTTTATTCACCAATATTTTTTGCAATTTTTAGTGCTCCTCTTGGTGTCTTTAGACACTTAAATTTGTCTTGTCCACTATTCAACCTTCTTTTATTTAATAGATCTTATAAAACATTTGCACTTATTTTAATTATAAAAACAACATATGTTACTTCTTCTTATCACTCCCTTTCAAGTAAACTTTAACTCCAATATTTGTTGTTGTGTTTTGCAGATTCTAGGATGATAATGATACCTCCATATTTGGCTTGGAGACACTTAGCTTAGACTATATTTTTCTGCCTTTAATGGTGCTTTCAATTTTTTTTATAATAAACTAGTTTTAATGCTTGAATAATAAATTTTTATAACACCAATGTTACAAAACTCTTTGCCTCCTTTTGTGGCTAGTCTCCTTGGTGATTTGATTCACCTTTTCGTTGTCTTGAATTTACAAATTTTGTAGCTTCACTTCCTTTTAATTGTTTTCCCCCAAATAATTAATTTTGCAGCTATTTTATTCTCATATTTCTGCTCTAAAAATTCTGAAATTTTTAGCTAATTTCCTTCTCCAAATACTATTAAATATTTATGGAATTTGCAGCTTTCAATACTACCTAGAATGCTACCTCCAACTCCAATTTTCTGCATTTTACCATATTGAAAAATTGCAATCTCCTCCTTCACAAATTAGCCTTCAAAATATTAATGGTTGTCTTCAAACTTCTCAATTTTGTGGCATATTCTATCCTATTTCTCCTCCTTATCTCTCATTGAATTTTGTCTTTGAATCTGGTATCTTTGCTGGCCTCTTCTTCAAGAATCTGAATGTCTTGAAGTCTTAAAAAAATACTTTCTCAAATTTGGAAAACTTCTTGCCAAAAATCTTCTCCTTGAATGAATTTCATAAATTATTTTGGGCTTGTTGTTGAATAATAACAATTTTTCTAATTTTGACGTGATTACCTATTTTCAAGAGTTTCTTCTTCTTGCAATCTTCTTCCTCAAAATTTATTCAAATATTCTCCAATGGCCACTTATTCAACTTTATCAATAGGGCTTCTCTAGCCTTCTTATTACTCCTTCCAAATTTGCATGAAACCTCTTCTCTTGGGTTTCCAAATTCTTATATATCCTTTCTCAAATTTTTAATGAGGACCTCTTCTCTTGGATCTCCTCTTTCTTCAATATTCAATAGGACTCCTTTGTCCTCTTTTTGTATTCTCAATATTCAATCTACTATGGTAACCTCTTTCTTGGGTCTCCTTAATATTTAATCTGTAGTATTCAATATTCAATGGGGACCTCTTTCTTGGGTCTACTCAATATTCTATCTTCAATCTCCAATGGGACCTCTTTCTTGGACCTCCTTAATATTTAAAGTCTACTCTTTTGCTACAACTCAAAACTAATCCTTGCATGAGGAAAGGACATATAATTTCAGGTAACCAAAGGTCAAATTCTTCTCTATATTTTAGGAAGCTTCTCAAATTTTGAGAATGATTATTTTGCAACAAAAACTTAAACAACAACAATAAAATACATCCAAATCTCCAAAATTCTAAAATCAATAAAATTCACTAGTTATCCTTCAATCTAGTGGAAAGAAATCTATGTTGAGTCCTAGTATTCACAAGTTTTTTTACAATACTATGGAAAGACTCTAGGAAAACTACAAATTTCAAATTCTATAAATGAAATATCCCTATCTCCTCTCAATCTCCCTTGTGGCTCTAACACCATTGTTAGCTTTTGATGCTTAATACTTAAAGCAAAATAACCACAAGATCTAAAATAAAGTTATTGTATGAAATATAAATCAACCACAAGTAGGGTTTTACCATCTCTTTTTCTCCTCAAAGATCTTTCTCTACCAACGCACGATGGAAATGAATTAGGGTTTTGCCCTTTTTCACCCAAATTAAACTCTGTTTGTTACCCTTGTTTTCTCTAGTTTTTGTTCTTTCTCTCTCTTTCTTCTTCTACGTCAGTTCTTTCTAGTTTTTATGAGATATGTCATCTTCATAAAAACTTGAGGGGGCACCTTGGCCTATAGAGGCATTAATGTCCCTAATACCTCAATTTGCATGCAAAAC
>JAQPPZ010009654.1:0-29879 GCA_028583015.1 Wollemia nobilis | reverse complement strand
TTTTGAAAAAAATTGAAAAACTTGTATTAAAACATTGATCAGTTACAATTGGGATAAGATACATCCTAGCCAAAAATAATGAAAGCACATGGTTACAAGAGAAGAGGAAGATTTGCACTGGACCCAAATCTCTTGAACCAATACCAAGCTAGCTGAGAGAGCTGATAGGACAGTTACAACAACTTATCGTGAAAACACGTAGCAAACACCAACTTCACCTCTATCCGTGAAAAAGCTACAAGTCACGAAATCATGACACAAGACACCTTTGACCGCAAAAAAGTCAACCTAGCACGAAATCGCGACATGTCGTGAAATCGTGACAAAAATCCAGCAGCAGCAACAACGATGCAACACATCACGAAATCGTGACAACTTTCCTCCAGCGTTAGCGATGACGTAACATGTCACAAAATTGTGACAACTTTCCTCCCTTAGCCACGATAGCGCAACATGTCACGAAATTGTGACAATTTTCCTCCCTTGGCCGCACCGGTGCAACATGTCACGAAATCATGACAACTTTCCTTCGGCGATAGCGACGGCGCAACATGTCATGAAATCATGATAACTTTCCATCCTTGGCCGTGACGGTGCAACATGTTGCGAAATCATGACAACTTCCCCTCAGCGGCAGTGACAGTGCAACATGTCACGAAATCATGACAGTTTTCCTCCAATGGCCACGATGGCACAACAGGTCACGAAATCATGACAAAAATCATACTTAGCTTTTTCATTGATCATTTGTCTTGAGGATCTTTCAACAACAACTTCCCCTCGATGGCAGCGACGGCACAACATGTCGTGATATCGTGACAACTTTCCCACATTGACCGCAATAGCGCAACATGTCGTGATATCATGACAACTTTCCCTTGGTGGCAACGATGGTGCAACATGTCGCAATATCGTGACCACTTTCCTCCCTTGGAAGTGACGGCGCAACATGTCGTAAAATCATGACAGTTTTCCTCCAATGGCCGCGATGGCGCAATAGGTCACGAAATCACGACAAAAATTATACTTAGCTTTTTCATTGATCATTTGTCTTGAGGATCTTTCAACGACAACTTCCCCTCGATAGTACCGACGGTGTAACATGTCGTGATATCGTGACAAATTTCCCACATCGATAGCAATAGCACAACATGTCGCGATATCACGACAACTTTCCCTCATTGGCCGCAATAGCACAACATGTGCGATATCATGACAACTTTCCCTTTGTTGTAGCGACGGTGCAACATGTCATGATATCACGACCACTTTCCTCCTTTGGAAGCGATGGCATAACATGTCGTGATATCGTGATAGTTTTCCTCCAATGGCCACGATGGCGCAACAGGTCACAAAATCGTGACAAAAATTATACTTAGCTTTTTCATTGATCATTTGTCTTGAGGATCTTTCAACGACAACTTCTCCTCAGCGGCAACGACAGTGCAACATGTCACAAAATCGTGACAACTTTCCCACATTGGCTGCAATAGTGCAACATGTCACGATATCGTGACAACTTTCCCTCAATGGCATCGACGGTGCAACATGTCATGATATCGTGACCACTTTCCTCCCTTGGCTGTGATGGCATAACATGTCACAAAATCGTGACAACTTACCTCCAATGGCCACGATGGCACAACAGGTCATGAAATCATGACAAAAATCATACTTAGCTTTTTCATTGATCATTTGTCTTGAGGATATTTCAATGACAACTTCTCCTCGATGACAGCGACAGCGCAACATGTCGCAAAATTGTGACAACTTTCTCACATTGGTTGCAACAGCACAACATGTCATGATATCATGACAACTTTCCCTCGATGGCAGCAATGGTACAACATGTCACGATATCATGACAACATTTCTCCAACAACCGCGATGACACAACATGTCGTGAAATCGTGACAGCTTTTTGCCAATGGCCGCGATGGCGCAACAGGTCGCAAAATCATGACAAAAACCATACTTAGCTTTTTCATTGATCATTGTCTCAAGGATCTTTCAAGGCCCTACCTAATCACCTCATCTGTAATAGGCATGTCATTATGTAGCTGCACCCCTACCTCTTTCGCAACACCCATCTTAGCCAGGAAATCGATCGCTTTGTCAAAATATCTGCTTACATATACGAGAATCACATCATCTAATTCCCTCCATAATTTCTTGATTTGAGAGACCAGAATCCTCAACCTCCAAGCGTTCAATGAAAATTTCCTCATGCAGTCTAGAGCTCCAACCAGAATTTGAGAATCAGATTCAAGAATTATCCTCCTGTGACCCTGAGTAACTATCCAAATAGAGGCAGATTTGATAGCAATGGCTTCTGCTTCATTATTTGTGGCTCTACCCAAACCCTGCAATTCCTAATAAAGCATTGATCCCTCATGATTTCGATAGAAAACGCCAATATCGGATCTACCCGGATTGCCCTCTGTAGCTCCATCAGTATTGATTTTAATCCAGCCTTCTAGGGGTGATTTCCAACTGATTTTGTTTTGTCCCTCTCTTTGGTCAACTCCCACTGCCATTGGTACAAGAACAACCTGAGTTTCCTCTTTAGCGTAGACGGCAATAGTTTCGGTGACTTTGCTCCAGATGACCTGCCAAACTCCATCTAACGAGGAAAAGGTTTCTCAAAAAATTCTAGCGTTTCTCTCCAACCACACTTGCCACCAAATGAAGTTTAAACCAAGCTCCCACCCAATTTGAAGAGCATTGGATGTAAATCTACCCCGCTTCCATCTTTCCCAAATATTAGTCCGATTCATATCACCATGAACCTATATTTTATAATGAGAGAACCAGCGCTTCCAATTTTGATGCGTGAAAGGGCACTCAAACATCAGGTGATCAGTTGTTTCTTCGTTCTTATGGCATAAAACACATTGAGAAGGGCCGATGATTCCTCTACATCTGAGATTATCAAAAGTAATAATACCATTGTGCATAAACTGCTAAGCAAAAAGTTTACTTTCGGCCAGCCCTTAGAGTGCCAAATCTTTTGCCAATCCTCAACCAGAAAGAAATGAGGGGGAGAGTCTGGGAGGATCTTGTCATACCCGTCCTTCACTGTATAAACACCAAGGCTCCCATAGCCCCAAGCTAATTCATCCTTCTCGTCTCTCCCAGTGAGAAACCTTTCTGTCAAGATTTTGGATAATATGGGTGCCAACTTCGGGGGGATAGGAATTGGCCATTCCTCCAACCGCTTAAACTTCTTAAACCTATACTCCCCCAATTGAGAAGTATTGAAATAACTTTCAATATGGATCCAACCCAAAATTTCAATGGCAGATTTTATTGGAAGTAACTCAAGGAACTCAACAATGATGGGTGGATACTGATCCCAAGAATCAGTCCAAAAATGGGCCTTCTCCCCTCTCCCCACTTTCCAAAATAGCTGATATTTAATTACCTGAGATCCTAGCTTGAGAGACTGCCATACTAAGGATCTAGTACCACCTAGAGGGAAATGGCCCACCTCATTGAGGTTAACTTGACCCAAATATTTTCTCATGAGAATTCTACTGAATAAGGAAGTTGGTTGGGAAATACACCTCCAGTACAACTTTCTAGCCAAGGCTTGATTATTTAACTTGGATCCTCTCAGTCCTAGTCCACATTTTACCTTATGCTGAGTGATTTTATCCCAAACCACTAAGGCCCACTTTCTTTTTCCGTTAGCTCCTTCCCACAAAAACTTCCTAGCCATCTCGTCCAACTCTTTCCAAATTGTAAGCGGGGCAGCCAGGATAGAAAATTTGTAGATTGTCATGGCTTGAATGATATACTGTAAGAACGTTAATCTGCCACCATAACTTAACCACTTGTGAGACCAGTGATTAATTATATCCTTGATACACTCCAGCATATTCCTCCAAGCGTCTAATTTCAGCCTTTTGAAGTGCAAGGGGATACCCAAGTAAACCACAGGGAAAGAAGTCCTAGTGAATCCCAAGATTTCTAAAATTCTATTCTGAAGCCTTTTTTCTAGATTAAAAAATACCACTTTGGATTTCTTATCATTAATGACCTATTGAGTATCCCTAAGATAGACATTAAGAGTATCTCTAATCGTTATAGCTTCCCTAATGCTGGCTACTCCTATAAAACCAGTGTCATCCACAAACTGTAGGTGCAATACAACTTCATCCCCCACCCTAATACCCATTAAGCTGCCTTGTTGTCTTCTCTTTGATAAAAGTCTACCAAGACCTTCAGCTAGAATGAGAAAAATATAAGGGGAATAGGGATCCCCCTGGCGCAGACCCCGTGAAGCTCCAAAAGGTTACGAAGGAAGGCCCTTGATAAGCATAGAGTAAGTCAAAGAAGAGACACAGCTCATAATCCACTTAATCCAGCCTTGAGAGAAGCCGAAGGCTACCATCATTCTAGCTAGGAGGCTCCATTCAACCCTATCATAAGCCTTTGACATATCCAATTTAATGAACATCCCTTTATTACCAGAAGTGTGCATGGAATGAATTGCTTCTTGGGCCATAACCACCCCATCCAGAATCTGTCATCCTTCAACAAAGCCTCCTTGTTCAGAGGAGATAATGTTGTGAAGAAGAGGTTTTAGGTGCTCAGCCATTACCTTTGTGAGTACTTTGTATACCACATTACATAAGGCAATAGGCCTATAATCTGAAATATGAACCCCCTCCTCCCCATTTTGGAATCAAGGTAATGAACGTGTGGTTTATAGCTTTAAGCATTCTCTTATTTTCTCTAGATTCTTCAACAATGACCCTTACATCTTCCCCTAAGCAATCCCAGAAAGCCTAAAAAAACTCAATTGGGAAGCCATCTGGACCAGGATTTTTACCAGTGCTCATTCCAAAGACCACAATTTTCAATTCATCACTATCAATGGGTTTAAGGAGGGCCTGATTTTCATCCTCTGAAATAATAGCAGGTATGACAAAAATAACTTCATTTTGGGCCTCTACATCTTGAACTACACTTTCCTTAAAAACCTTTGAAAAATAATCCATAGCATGGGAGTGAATACCTGGAAGAGTATTGAAGGAATGACCATTCTCATCTTGAAGGGCCTCCATATTATTCATCTGTCTTCGAGCACAAGTAGTCCAATGAAAGAATTTTGTATTTCTATCCCCTTCTAATAACCAGGAAGTTCTTGCTCTCTGTTTCCAATAGATCTCCTCCTGGTTGTCAATGTCCTCAATCGCAGAATGCAAGGCATCATCCTCAAATTTGAGCTGATCAGTTATTACTCCTTCTCTAAACTATTTTTGGACCTCATCCCAGCGGGCCACCAACGGAGCTCTTTGGGTTTGGAAGTCAGATTTATTAGAATGCCTCCAATACTTCAACTGAGATTTGACATATTGAAGTTATTTGTGGATTCTAAACATAGCTCTCCCATAATCTGGGCGACCCTCTTCCCACAATTGTGGAATTTTCTCCTAAAGTTCTTCTTTCTTAAGCCATAAATTCTCAAATCTGAACGGTTTGTGATGTATCCCCATCCTAGTCTCACTTTCCAACAGAATAGGACAGTGATCAGAAACAGGGCCTACCAAAATCTGAAAATTGATAGTCCATTTTACAAACAGCTCATCTGAAAGCAAAAAGTGATCAAGCTTCACCTTCCTACTATGGGGCTCCCGCATTTTATTAGTCCAAGTGAAGTTATTGCCAGGACACTTAATGTCCACTAAGTGCAAAGCCTAGACTTGAGCAATCATGAACCGGTCCCCTGGATCCAAAAGAGGTGATCCCCCTTCCTGGTCTCTAGAAGATAATTTAGCATTAAATTCCCCCACTATAATCCAGTCTATATCTTCCCTTGATGCTCGCATGTCATGCACAGCCTTCCACTATCGCCGCTGACCCTCTAGAGTTTGAGAACCATAAAAGTTAGTGACAAGAATGAATTCTGTAGAGACATTATTCCTAAACAGGGAAGTGAGAACACCCCTCCAGGCAAGGTGTTCTATTGCAGACCATTCCGAGAGAGTTCCACGGAGTAACAATCCCCCACGAGGCACCTTGGGCAGCCACATCCATATGACCAGCACCCCTCCAAATTCTGTGGACTATTTTAGACATAAGATCCAAAGACATCTTGGTCTCTTGTAAAAACAAAAAATCAGTATTGCTATGCTCTAATAATATTTGAACAGTAGATTGATGGGTTCTGTTTTTTAAACCCCTCACATTCAAATATTGTATAATCATGGGTTACACTAGGAGCAGTAAGAGTCAATTGTCCTCACCAATCCTCCCATGATCAATTTGTCTCCCTGGGCAGCTAGCAGCTCCTTATTGGATCTTCTTCTAGCTCCCTGAGAATTACTATTTTTGGATATTTTTTCTATTTGGGTTATCCCCAAAGATGACCTTTCCCTATTTTTCTCTGCCATCCCCATGCGAACATCCTAAGAAACTATCTGCTCTTGTGTATGGACTACTAAGGCACCATAACACACTGGTTGTGATACCTCAAAGGGATCAACTATCTACTGAATGATAGGAGAAGATGAGAGGGGGATTTGCCCAGGAAAAATAGAGGATTCTTTGAAACCCTCCAAGCCCTCCATATAGTGATCCTCATCATCAACCAATGACTTAAAAATCTCATACCTATTAGCAGGCCTGAGATGATATTGCTCCTTTCCCTTCTCTTTCTTTGTTCGTCTTTTTCTTCTGGGCTATTCAAAACCCTCTCTCTGAACTTCCTGGCCCTGACTGGTGCTAATAGAATATTTATTGGGTGCAGCCTTATCTTCTTTAGTCAATTTTGGCACTCCTAAGGAGGCCTCTATATTGGCATTCATATTAAGAGGACAGAAACGGGCCAAATGTCCATGCTTATGGAAAACCTGACATCTAAATGGTAGGGCCTCGTAGTCCAACTCTTGAATCCAGGAAAGACCTGCTAGTTCAATTTCCAACTCTATCAACAAAGGCTGGCTCAGATTCATCTCCACACATATGCGAGCATACACCACCATGCTCCCTTCAACAGTGTCTCTAGCAACACCCAGATGTCCACCAATCAAATTGGCAATCATTGCCAGTACCTGCTCACCCCAGAATTCCATTGGAAGAGCATATAATTGAATCCACACTGGGACAGTAGTAGGTTCAACACGAGGATCGAAACCTACCCTCCAAGGTTGAACAAAAAGCCCTGTTAGGCCATGGTTTTTCCTCTCCAACTCAAAAGCCTTATTTCTATCGGCCAGAGCCGAGAAGCTAACAATAAAATAACCATTACTAATAAACCATAATGAAAACTCACCGTGGGGTTCCCAGTTCTGGCGAATCCAAGAATATAGAAAGCTTAGGGAAGGGCGAATACCCATAAACTTGCATATTAAATCATGTCTAGCTCTATAGAGGATAGACTCCTCCACCATGCTGGGATCAATGACGATTTTTGGCCTGGAATCGGCCTGCGGTAAACAACCATTCACATGTCGTGCTGAAGACCTATTCCTAGCAGTCGTGAAGAGCTTTCTATATGCCATATTTTGGGCTTCGGCATTCTTCGGAGGAGAATATTCTTTAAACAAATCAGCAAAAGAGCTAGTACTTCGTGGAGGAGTCCCCATTGGACCGTCTTGGGGCACCGATCAAACCTTCAGAACCATCGTACCCCAAAGACACCTCTGCAAGCCAGCAGAAGCCAAATTTTTTTTGAAAAACCAAAAACCCTAGTTCAGATTCAAAAATCGCCAGAGCTCATTTTCCCGCTCCTAACCATTTCATTACTTATAAGAAGAGCTATACATAAAATTTATTGTCATTTTGTTTAGCAATTTTGTTTTTATAATATTAAATCTAATCATTTTTATTTTATTTTATTTTATTTTTATAATATTTAAAAACTTTTTATTTTTAAAAGTTTACTCATTTGTATCATATTATAAAAGCTAAAAATAATAATATTATTTATATAAATTTCAAAATAATTCATGTGAAAATTAATTCAACTAGAAACATAGGAATAGTTGTATATAAAATTTATTGGATCTTTTTTTTTTAATAATGAATTTAATAAGTATTTTTAAACTATTTTTTTTTAATTTAATTTTATTATTATTATTATTATTACTTATTTTGGAATTTTAAACAATTGAAAGGATAAAACTATATTGTTATCGATTTTTGACAAAGGTTTTATATCCTCTGCTTCATAAATTTCACCTTCAAGAACACATAGAAGCCAAGGATGAATTTATAATACACTTGATAAAATGATAACATAGATTAGACAAAAACATATATTCTTGATCCGTGTTAGAATTTTTTTTTCCATAAAACGTCTCATCTTTTAGGAGTCATATTTTTGTGAAGGGTTGTCTAATTTAGATGATTCTTGGACCAATTTGTGCAAAATTTGAAGAGTTTAAAAATGAGTGGTCATATTAAAGAACCCTATGATGTTAATTATCTCTAACAAGGATAGTGAGAATTTTTTCAAATTGCAAAATCCAAAATTACATATATCTCTATCAATTAGGGTAAGCAAATTAGTTGTAGTTTAATTTGTTTTTGAAGAAATTTACAAAAAAAAAAATTGATAGCAAGGAATAGAGGAGATTTCAAAAAAACATTGAAAAGCCTTAGTTTTTTTCCAAAACCCTAGCTACTTTTGGAATTTTTTGGGGGTTGAGATCATGGAGTTACCAATTTTCATTGGAAACAATGACATTGATGCACGGAAATGGTAGATGAAGTTTAGATCTCTATATTTTAGTGACCATTTTTTGTCATACCAACTTATCATAATTTTAAGAGAGGAAGTTTATGATTGGTGGGAAAGTTTTTCTAAGGAAAAGAATTATAGTTACACTTAGGATGAAATGGAGCATGCATTCTTGAGTCAGTGGAACCCATATAAAAAGATAGATAGTTTGAAGGTCACCATCAAAGGATATGAAGAAGAAATAAAAAAGATTAAAAGAAAACTAAAACAAATGAGTAAATAAGATATAATAAAAGGGAAAAAGGTGACAATTTACAAGTTCATGGTTGCATTAAGATGAAAAAGTTTAAGAAGCAAGGATCCAAGGAAAAACAAGAAGTAGTTATGGTAGGGAAACAAGTTGAAGAACCAATAGAAGACTCAAATACAATAGCAACGCCAATAGAGTCTACGAAAGAAACAACAACAAAGTCCAATAAAGCCTACTTATAAGTGCACAGGGATGCACCAAAAGAAGCATAAAAGAGAAGTTTGTGAAGATGAATTTAAAAATAAAGAAACAAATTAAAGAAGAATCAAAGGAAAAAAAATGTCAGGTTAAGGTTGTGGCATATTGGCACCCACACCACCTTGAGTGGCAATAATCTTGGAGGCATGACTTAAGGCATCAATATTATAGATCTACATGGAGTCATAAAGGCATCAAGTATGACAATGTTTAGTAGGAAAAGCATAATGATTCTAAATTTCAAAGGAGTGTAACAATATTAAGGAACAACAAGACCACCCGTTCGAAATAGAGCATTAGAAGTATGAAGTCAATAGAGCAGTTATGGATATTCAAGTTGCACAATGACAACTTGGCATCATCACATACCACTACAAATCAAGATTTCACTTGAATAGATGGATGAACAATATTGAAAAATGTCAAGAAGAAAGATGTTGAATATTTATATTTACAAAGAAATTTGAAGAAGACCTAAAAATAAATATAAATAATTTAAATTTTTTATAAAAAAAAATATAGATATCTAGTTATAACATCTCAATTGAAATAAGAATTAAATATATTTATAAACTCTCAAACTCTAAAAATGAATTGTGATTTATCAAGATAAAGAACTCAAAAACAATTTTTTTCCAAAATAAAAGTAGATTTTTATAATGATCCATATTCATGAAAGGAAGAAAACACCCTTCCATTTTAATTTTTCTAAGATGTGGACAATTATGGTATCTACATAGAAAACATAATTACTAAATTTAAAATTATAAATATTGGATGCACCAAATTAAAATACAAAACTTGTAATTTAATCACAGTAAGAAAACACTTTTTTATTATATTTTTCAAGAGAGTTGTTACAATAGCACTATTTAAAACAGAGGGGCTGCTTTTACTAATTGAATTGGTTACAATAGCACAATTCAAAACAGAAGGGCTGCTTTCACCAAATCCATGGTCAGTTTGGCGCGCAATGAAAGGATACACATCAAACTACTAGCACGCGAAAGAATCTAGATTAGAATACTACATTTACAAACAAACTACCTCTTTGAATTTAAGTATCTTATTAATAAATACCTTTATTATTATATTAAATAATAATTAAGAAACATATACATTCTCGCCCTTGCGCATCAAAATGTTTCAGCTCGCTCAAGAACAGCAAGGATTCCGCCTCCCTCACGGAAGGATTTCGATGCCTCCGACGCCCTCTCCGCTACCCTCGCAGCAAATCTCTCAAACAGTGGATTCACCACTTCTCCCCCAAAATGAGAAGAAACCAGCCCCTCCAGAATAGCTCGGAACTGATTGGCAGCCATCCTTCCAAAAGCGCTTCGATTGTCCTCTGTCTCCATATCCATGTTAGCTTGCTGGGAATCCTCTAACCCTTTCAAGAATTCAATCTTTTAGCTATGAATGAACCCTCTTTCTCCACCTCGGATCTCAACTCCTCCACAGAAGGAGCAAATAATGGAAGGTTGAATGAATCCCTCTTTTCCTCCTCTATGACCCCCTGGGAGACCATGTCATGGAAGGCGGCATTCAGAATATCCCACATGGTGCTTCTCGCGCCTTGGTCTCTCGGATCACGCGAGGCGCGGCCTACCAAGAAGAGAAACATTCGCCCTCCGACAATGACTTCCTCTGCACGCGCTCTGAGGAAAGAGTTGAAATCTTTGCAGAATTGACGCACGTATGCCTCTGCAACCTCCTCTGGAAATCTCCTTGGATATGACAACCCTCGGGCCATTCCAGCATCTCGAATTTTTATCTTCAATTTCTGCGGGGACCTGCATGCTTATTGTCAGCTTTTAGATTTCGGATTTTTCAAAAATGCGTACTAATTTTTTGAATATTTTAGCAAGAAACGATGGATTCGGTAATAGACAATAGACAAGGATTTTTTAAGATGCATGTTCATATCAAAACAGGCTATCAAACCTATTTTGCCTGTAGCAGGCGTAGATTCAGAGGTGGATTCTGAGGTTCAGATCAAACTACTATCTTTGCAAACAGGTTATCTTTAAATGTTTTTTTTCATAAGTCCTCAACTAAACAAACATTTACCAATCCATTTAACCTTCAAAATTATAAACAAAAATATATTACCATAACTAAAATAACAAAAATTAAAATTCGAAAACTCTTAGTCTGTTGGATTTTTACTTTGTGTTTTAATTAAAATAAACTTAAAAACGCAAAAAAATAATAAAGAGAAAAATCTTTAATTAGATTCTTTCTTGAGGACTTCTAAAAGCTTTCCTACCAACTTTCAGGTCATAACAACTGATTTGGAAACAACAACAATTTCTATAAAGACATTGAATTCGCTTAGATCAAACTCACAGACGAATGACGCAACAAATGCCAAGGCAAAAGGCTAAGATAAATTAATTGCTTATCTCTGATTGACAGCGCAGAATATTGGTAATAGTGGATGGGATCATAAAAAGCAAACATCATACCCAAATTAGTGTCCCTACTATCCATTCTATGTAAACTAAAAAACAATTAATTAATCATTGTTTTGGTGGAGTAACTCGCATCTGAGTTTAGGGCATGTAATTCGAAACTTAGTTTAATCCAGATGGTCAAAATTAAAAACAGAAAAAATCTACAGAACTTCATAGACAAAATATGAATAAAATTATTTATATAGTTAAGGTTTTGAATTTTTATTTAAGAGATCTAAATTCAAAATATGTGCGAATAAACTAGACAAAAATAAATAAATAAATAAGATCCGACCAGTTTTAACGTACTCTCGAAAGCCACTGTAAGCTATAAGAGGAATGAACAAAGTGCAGAGAACTCTTGGGAAACAATCGCTTGTGAAAGGTACCGGCAACCGCTGCTGCAAAATATTTACTTCTTCTGCTTATTCCACCATCACCATCATCGTTGTAGTAGTCATCCTCCGACGATTTCAATGACAAGCGTTGGAAAAGAGAGTTGAAGTCGTTAGAGGGCAGATCTGAAAAGAATAGTTGCAAATCCGGCATTGGCCACGACTCCATCTCCATGTATTTCTTTGCCACTGCGTTGGAAATCGTTTCCGCCACAAAAAGCGTGTTGGGTCCTGCAGAACACCCCAGATCTGCTATGCAAAACCTTTCGGATGCTGAGGGAATAATCTTCATCTGGGTAATGCATTCTTCTAGAAAAGGTCTTAGAAAACGCAGACCATTCCTCTGTGAAGAGGACATTAGATTAGATTGTGAATAGAGAATCTGAACACTTACAAATTATGTGCAATCAGATAATGAATTGGATGGAGAGTATGTTGGGTAAGTACCTGGTAAGATGAATTTTGTGCATAGCTGTGTTCTTCATCCCCACCATTCATACGAAGAATTTTTCTACGTTGGTTTCCATGGAGCCAAAGCGTTTGGAACACAACTACTTAGCCTTTGATATTCCTGTTCCTTGGATTCTAAGATTTTATGGAGAACTGAAAGATTCTAAGATTTTATGGAGAACTTGAATGTGCAACATAAATTACGAACAAAATTTTAGCAGAAATTTTAGCCACAAAAAATGGATTGAACTTTAATATTCTGTGGGCTGCACCTACTTAATTAATATTATATTATTTTTTTTAAGTTGGTGATTCAGGCCATTGGACTGACACTGGGCTAAAATGGTACTTGTATGGTGACATTTGATGGAAAAAGGTTATGTATTTGTGGATGTATTTTTCTTTTTCGGTTGTGGAAAATGTTTGTAATTTTTTTTTAAATAAAGATAAAGTGGATTAATTTTTTTTTAAATGAAGATAAAGTAAAATAAAATTCCAACGAAAATATGTATTGAATTTCAAGATACCTTAGACTACAACTACCCAATTAATATTAATAATTTTTTAAAAGTAAAACAAAATTCCACTATAGGCTGGCACCAACCCAATTAATATTAGTACTCGTCCACTTTGCATCAGCCAATTAATTTTTTTTGTAAGGCTGGTGATTCAGGACGTTTGAGTACTTTTTTTTTTGGGTGGCATTCATGGTGCAAAAAGCTTATGTCTTTGGGGATGTACGTTTTCAGTTGTGGAAAATGTTTGGAACTATTCTTATCTGTTAGGCTGGTCAGTTCTTTTTGAAAATGGAGATAAGTGTGTGAGTATTTTGTGGAGTAGTGGTTTTATTATTTTATAAGATGTTTAAAACTATATTTTTTATTTTTAGTTAAAGGTTTAAGTAGTAATAGTATTATATGTATTATTTTTTTGGATCGTGGAAAGTAAAATTTATATAGACAAGATTGAATGATATCATATGTAATTTGTTTTTGATATATAGGCGAGTTAGTTCTTGTTGAGAAGGAACACACCCCCATTGAAAAATAATTTTCCATCATTTGAAAACATTAAGCTTTCATTTTGCAGTAGGGACCCTCTTGATGATTTTCAGGTTTAAATCCAATTTTTCACTTGCCTCTTCCTTCTTCAAGTTTTGCCTGTGTCAAAGTATCCAAGTATTCTTGCATTCTGGCTTTGTTATCTCAGACTTCACTTCTTACATGCTAGAATCATTCATGGATAAAGAAAATCTTACATCGGTATGAAAAAAATGCAGAAAATAGATAGATAAATTCATGAAAAATCAAAACTTTCTATTTTTGGAAATGTCGCGATATCGCGACAGGTTTCAAGAAAATCGGCTAAGTCAAAAAACGTAGCGAAATCGCGACACTTCCATTTTTGGAAATGTCGCGATATCGCGACACTTCCATTTTTGGAAATGTCGCGATATCGCTACCGACCAGGAGAGAGAAAGCTAGATCATACGGAACGTCGCGATTTTGCGACATGTCGCGAAATCGCGACATGTCGCATTTTCGCAGCTGAGAGAGAAAAATTGGTGAAGGCATGAAAAAGTCACGATTTAACGACATGCCACATTTTTGCGGCGCGTGAAGGAGAAAAGGATGCAGTTGTACGGACTCGTCGCGATTTTGCGACATGTCGTGAAATCACGACATGTCCAGGTGGAGACAGAAGGAAGCAAGAGGAACCAAAATTAAAAATCGACTAAGGCAGAAAAATGTCGCAAAATCATGACGTCACGATTTCGCGACGTCGCGAAATCGCGACATGATTGAAAGGAAAGGGCTCGAGTGAGGAAAACGTCGTGAAATCATGATGTTTTCGGCAAAGACAGTCAAGTCATACGGACTGTCGCGATTTCGTGACTCGTCGCGAAATCGCGACGAGTCCAAGGTCATCAAGCAAGAAGCAATAAAGAGAATTTGAAAGAAAATCAGCTAAGGATGAAAATGTGCGCGATTTCGCGACATGTCGCGTTTTCGCGACGCAGGCAAAACTTGAAGAAGAAAGAGGCAAGTGAAAAATTGTGGATGTACTTTTCTTTTTCGGTTGTGGAAAATGTTTGGATTAATTTTTTTTTAAATAAAGATAAAGTGGATTAATTTTTTTTTAAATGAAGATAAAGTAAAATAAAATTCCAACGAAAATATGTATTGAATTTCAAGATACCTTAGACTACAACTACCCAATTAATATTAATAATTTTTTAAAAGTAAAACAAAATTCCACTATAGGCTGGCACCAACCCAATTAATATTAGTACTCGTCCACTTTGCATCAGCCAAGTTTTAAGTGTGGGGTCTACTTTGGATTAGTACTCGTCCACTTTGAACAAATCCAGAATGCAAGAATACTTGGATACTTTGACACAGGCAAAACTTGAAGAAGAAAGAGACAAGTGAAAAATTGTGGATGTACTTTTCTTTTTCGGTTGTGGAAAATGTTTGGATTAATTTTTTTTTAAATAAAGATAAAGTGGATTAATTTTTTTTTAAATGAAGATAAAGTAAAATAAAATTCCAACGAAAATATGTATTGAATTTCAAGATACCTTAGACTACAACTACCCAATTAATATTAATAATTTTTTAAAAGTAAAACAAAATTCCACTATAGGCTGGCACCAACCCAATTAATATTAGTACTCATCCACTTTGCATCGACCAATTAATTTTTTTTGTAAGGTCGGTGATTCGGACGTTTAAGTACTTTTTTTTTGGGTGGCATTCATGGTGCAAAAAGCTTGTGTATTTGGGGATGTACCTTTTTTTTTCGATTGTGGAAAATGTTTGGAACTATTCTTATGTGTTAGGTTGGTCAGTTCTTTTTGAAAATGGAGATAAGTGTGTGAGTATTTTGTGGAGTAGTGGTTTTATTATTTTATAGGATGTTTAAAACTATATTTTTAGTTAAAGGTTTAAGTAGTAATAGTATTATATACATTATTTTTTTGGATTGTGGAAAGTAAAATTTATATAGATAAGATTGAAAGATATTATGTGTAATTTTTTTTGATATATAGGCGAGTTAGTTCTTGTTGAGAAGCAACACACCCCCACTGAAAAATAATTTTCCATCCTTTGAAAACATTGAGCTTTCATTTTGCAGTAGGGACCCTCTTGATGATTTTTAGGTTTAAATCCAATTTTTACTTGCCTCTTTCTTCTTCAAGTTTTGCCTGTGTCAAAGTATCCAAGTTTTCTTGCATTCTGGCTTTGTTATCTCAGACTTCACTTTTTACATGCTAGAATCATTCATGGATAAAGAAAATCTTACATCGGTATAGAAAAAAATGCGAGAAAAGCAGATAGATAAATTCATTGAAAATCAAAACTTTCCATTTTTGGAAATGTCGCGATATCGCGACACTTCCATTTTTGGAAATGTCGCGAAATCGCGACGAGTTTCAAGAAAATCGGCCAAGTCAGAAAAACGTAGCGAAATCGCGACACTTTCCATTTTTGGAAATGTCGCGATATCGCTACCGACGAGAGAGAAAGCTAGATCGTACGGAACGTCGCGATTTCGCGACATGTCGCGAAATCGCGACATGTCGCATTTTCGCGGCTGAGAGAGAGAAAAATCGGTGAAGGCATGAAAAGGTCACGATTTCACGACATGTCGCATTTTCGCGACGCGTGAAGGAGAAAAGGACGCAGTTGTACGGACTATCGCGATTTCGCGACATGTCGCGAAATCGCGACAGGTCCAGGTGGAGACAGAAGGAAGCAAGAGGAACCAAAATTAAAAATCGACTAAGGCAGAAAAATGTCGCGAAATCGCGACATGATTGAAAGGAAAGGGCCCGAGTGAGGAAAATGTCACGAAATCACGACGTTTTTGGCAAAGACAGTCAAGTCGTACGGACTGTCACGATTTCGCGACATGTCATGAAATCGCGACAAGTCCAAGGTCATCAAGCAAGAAGCAACAAAGAGAATTTGAAAGAAAATCAGCTAAGGATGAAAATGTGCACGATTTCGTGACATGTCGCGTTTTCGCGACGCAGAAGGGAGAAATGGGGCAAGTGAGAAAGCGTCACTATTTCACGACAAAGTGAAAGGAAGAAAAGGAGAAAGGGTCGTGATTTTGCGACATGTAAGTCGGGGAAGAAGAGAAAAAGTGCGAGAAAAGGTCGCGTTTTCGTGGCTCGCAGGCAAGAAAGGGTCGCAAGGAAGAAAGGTGTCGCGAAATCGCGACATGTCGCATTTTCGCGGCATGAAAGGAAGAAAAGTTGCTAAGGCAAGGAAGGGTCACGATTTCGTGAGATTTCGCGGCTGGAAGGACAAAAGGGGAAGGAGCTGTCGGGGGGAAAGAAAGGGGAGGAAGAAATGTTCGCGATTTCATGACATGTCGCATTTTCGCGGCATGAAAGGAAGAAAAGCTGCTAAGGCAAGGAAGGGTCGTGATTTCACGGCTGGAAGGATAGAAAAGTAGCTAAGGCAGAAAAGGGTCGCGATTTTGCGACATGTCGAAATCATGACATGTCGCGTTTTCGCGGCTAGAAGGACAGAAGAGTGCCGAAGGGGGAGAAGGGTCACGATTTCGCGACATGTCATGAAATCGTGACATGTCGCATTTTCGCGGTAGTACAGCGCAAAAGTTGCTGAGAGGAGAAATGGTCGCGATTTCACGACATGTCATGAAATCACGACATGTCGCGGTTTCGCGGCTGGAACAGCTGAAAGACGCCTTTGCTAGAAAGATGTCGCGATTTCGGACATGTCGCGAAATCGTGACATGTCGCATTTTCGCGACCTGCCAGTAGAGAACCAAAATGCAAGACAGCTGGAAATGGACACGTGTCGCGATTCTGTGACACGTGTCAAAGCACTGCGGGCCACGTATCAGATTAATAAGGCCGACATGCAAGTAAACTTTAGGGTTTTTAATCTGATTTAATAATTAAAGTTCTGATTTAATATTTTAAAAATACTAATCCGTCTTTTGTTCTTTCATGCAGGAAGCCATCTGTCACTTACGGGATAACGGAGAAAGGGCCATAAAGACAAAGTCGAATGCAAATTAATCAAAGACAACCATATTGAAAGAAAAGTTGCTGTGTCATCCAATTTTTTTCAGATCTGGCTGCAAAGAGACTTTACGGTGACTAAGCAGCTGCCCATAGTGGAATATGTCGGGAATTGGCCGGGAAATGAAAATATATGCACACAGTTTCTGAATTTTTGCGGTGAATGCATTTAATGAAGATTTATGGCAGAATTAATGGCGTGCAGATATTTTCAGCTCACGGATGGCTCTGCGGAGATGAAGTGTCGGAGAAGTGGTGACTCATCCAGCTTACCCGAGGGAATTAATGAGGGCATTTATTTGCAGTTGCGGGTGAATGCAAGTGGCATTCGAATTCTATCTTCTCCATTTATGGCAATGTATCGCACCGATTTGCCAGAATGGTTAAGTTTTATCCGGACTTTGTTTTAAATGGCTTTATATTGTAAAACCCGGGTCCTAGGGTTTGAGATGATAAGATTTAGGGTTTGAGAGGAAGATATTTCTGAAAAGATCAGGGTCTGTCTTGAGTCTATAAATACTTCTTCTCAATGTAATCGCAGGAGGCGAAGACTTAGAAATAAAAGGCTATTGAAGCAATTTCTTGCAAATTTTGTGAAATATTTTATTTCTGGACTTGGAGTTGATGTGCTTTTGTTTTCTGTGATAGCATGGCCAGGAGCCTAATCTTTTGCAGATTGTGATAAGTTCATCTTCTTTTGTTATCCGTTTCATTAAAGTTTATTAGATATATGTTGTAAATCGGTGTTATCAAGATTAAATATGTTGTTAGGCTTCATTTGTTCTATTGTATACTAGGGAAAATTATAGATTTAAGGTTCAAGTTTGTTCTAATTGCTCTGTCCTCACTGTGCGAGCTAGGCTACCGATGAAAGATATCAATTTTAACCGACTTCCCTTCGGTTTATAATTTTCTGTTAGATCTGTTCCATCTCTGCCTTCTGCTCTTAGTAGAAAGTGATCTTAGAAAACTGGACACTTTCTTCTTTGATTTGTTCTGTTGTGAAGCTGATAGTATAAATAAAATTGGTAGTTTTGTTTTACAGTTAAATTGGATAAACTTCTCTTTCTGCCTTACCCTACCCTCTTTGTTTTATCGTGAAATGATCCATTTTTATTTTCTTTATTTGTCTTTTATTTAAATCTGCTGACCCATGAGAGCTAGATCAAAGAATTAATTTTAAATCTGATTGTCAACAAGTGACAACTTCTGAACATTACTGAGCAAGTTCAGTGAGCCCGTTGTAAGGTACAGACAGTCCATATTGAAATCTATTCCAGAAGCGAAAAAGAGTGAATTGACATTCGACCCGACTCTGTAACTCACACCTTGGATAACCAGCTAGATCCTAAAGTGAGTGGGATTTATCCCGTATAAGTGTTATCAGAGTTTTGTGCTCATTCTTCACAGGGTGTGTATGAAAGTCGGACCAACATTTAAAAATGGCGCTAGAAGGAGGGCCACAGTGAACTCCGATCAGTATTGTAAGTTGTCAGTACAGTATTTTAAGATTGCCAGAAAAGAAGACCTCAAGTTCAGTACTCTGTTAAGAACTGTAAGTTTGTAAGTGCTTGTGAAAAGCTGGATTCTACATACAGGGTAACAAGGTCCCACCCCAGAGCTGGAGAGCTCCTTGTCCCTGAATTAGAAACTCCGAGAAGAAGTAGCCTCAGAAGGGCTAAGTCTCTGTCAGAAATAGTTTTATCACCGTTGATAGTTACTCCAACCACAACTCAGAATATCACTAACAACCAAGTAGTGATGGCAAATTGGTTGGGCTCCACTGCTTTGAATATTCCGGGTATTGCCCATGACCTGCCCAGAAATCCGGAAAGATATCTCCCCAGATATAAACATGATGGGACAAGAACTGCAGAAGAACATTTGGTTGCATTCAAGAATGCTTTGAAATTATTAAATGTACAACATGAGGATGTTGCCTGCGAGACTCTTCCCGTTCACTCTCCAGGAGGGAGCTTATGATTGGTTTCTAAACCTCACTAATGATTCTGTCACCGTTTGGAATGACTTAGAAAAAGTTTTTGTGTCACAGTTCGGAGAAGTGATAGACCCCAGCATATTGTACCAACAGTTTTTTGGCATCAAGAGAGAATTAAGTGAATCTATCAGATCCTATAATGTTAGATTCTAGAAAGCTTATGGCAGACTTACTGGGTATTATGTACCGAATGCTGACCTGGCATTAGAGATCTTTAGAAACTCTCTGGATCCCATGACCTCTGTCTTCTTGAAGAGAGATCCCACTGTTACTAATTTGACAGAAGCTTATAAAGAGGCTTTGATTCTGGAAAGACAGTTGGGACCCCAACCCTTAAATGCTCAGCAAATTCCTCTGGTTGCACAAGCTGCCCCTGTGTTCAATCCCATTCCACATCAGGTAATGTTGCCAGTTTGTCAGACTCTACCATCAGCAAATCCACTGGTTGTAGCACCTGTTGAGAATGTACAACACCCAGGCAAAGAGGTTGACAATGCAAGAGTGGAAGAAGTCTCAAAGATTGTTCAAAAGCTGGCCAATGATTTCTTGAGTTTTAAAAGGCAAGTTTCTACTGGGGACAACTCCAACAGATATTCATATCAACCAAACAGATTCAACGGGCCCCCATATGAACCTAATAAATATTACAAGGGCAAAGGCCATGATGTGAACATTTGTGATTTAGCTCCGCCCAAGCTGGTGCGAGAATACATGCCACTTCACAGCATGGGGAGTTGGATTGTCTGGAATTTTGCAATGCATTTGAAGCTTTGTCCGGAGATTTGATCTCCCCCGAAAATCAAAGAAGCTGTTGATGGCCCAAGTTCATCCGGCCACGGTGCGGCTATGATCCTGGATTCTTTCACTTTCCCGGATGAATCTGAGAATGTAGTTGAAATGCCTATGGATGAGGTGCAGGCTTTCCAGCAGTACAGAAGAGATAATTACAACCTGAGAAACAGGAATCCGGAGCCTAATACTACATCAACCCCTCCGGACAACTCTCACAATGTTCCTCCCGACCCCTCTCCAAGCAATAATCCATCTCCACCAAAAGGAGGGAATTTGAGAGGACCAGATGCTTTTGTCCCTCCACTTAACAAAGGATATAACATAGTGGAGGATATGAAAAATATTAAGGCCAACATTACTCTGCATGAGCTGGCACAGATTTCAGAGCAGAGAGACAATCTGATAAAAACATACTCTGGCCCTGCTACTAAACTTGTGGACAAAGGAAAGAAAATAGCACATGCCAATCTAGCCATGTACAAAGAAAAAGCTGAAGTTCCCCCCTTTTCTTGATTGTCCGTATTTTTGGGAAGAACTTACATAATTGTTTGGTAGATTCAAGTGCATCTGCAAATGTTATGCCTTTGGCCATTTGTCGGCGAGTTGGGTCTCGACCCCAATGAAGTCCGAAAGGAGAGTTGTCCAATTGGACAAATCAGAGGTTAAAGTTGTTGGAGAGCTTCAAAATATTCATATCCAATTAGCATCTGAGCCAAGGGCTCAACATAAAATTGAAATTCAGGTTGTAGATATCCCTGTGGGGTACGGGATGCTGTTGAGCAGGGATTGGTCGAGATCTCTGAACGGATACTTGGCAACAGATTTTTCACACATGTGGTTGCCATGGAAAGGAGTGGCAAATCAATTACGGGTTGAAAGAGAACCCAGGTACAAGCATACAATTACTGAGTACAATGCAGAGAATGAAACTGTAAATATTGCAGAGGTAGATATTGGAGTCTACAATTTAACAACTGGGCAAAATAACAAGTTTAATAAAGCCCATCCTGTACATACTAATGAAGTCTGGACACTTCATGTGGATGGGGCTAGATCTAAACAGGGTTCTGGAACGAGGGTAGTCCTCAAAGGGCTACGAAAGTCAGACATATTTTATGTCTTACCGCCTGCAGTTCCCGTGTACAAATAATTTAGCAAAGTATGAAGCTCTGATTTTAGGTTTGAAATTTGCTTTGGACAAAGGAGCAAGAAATATACAAGTTTTTACTGATTCAGAATTAGTGGCAAATCAAGTCAAGGGTAAATTCCAGTGTAAAGCATCTTATTTAAAAGGATACAAACATCGGGCTTGGGATCTTGTAGAAGACTTTGATGCTTTTAATCTGACACATATACCCGAGAGAGCAAAATTCCATGCGAGATGTCTTGGCTTCTTCAGCTGCAAATTTAAAGCCATTGTAAGAATTTAAATGAAACAAGTTTTCAATTGAGTTAGTCCCTTGTCCTTCGAGTTCCAAACAATATAGATAATTTTCAAGTTTTCTCTGATGATCAACAGATTGTAAACTTTTTGCAGAGTACTAACACATTTGAAAATGCTATAATTGATGAGGGCCAAAGGGATACCCTGCTGGAATAGTTAGATGATGACAGGGGAATAATGAGGTTGAAGGACAACAGAATTCCAAAAGGAATGGTGGAGCTGGAGCGGCTCTTTGATGTTGACAAAATCAAGCAAAAGGTGAATTCCGAGGATTATGTGGGTGCCACAGACAGTGAGACTGAAGACTTGAACATAGGGGCTGAAGAAGATCCCGAGGCACATCAAGTTGGCTAAGAACTGTGATCCAGAAATAAAAAGAAGTATGATTGATTTTCTTCACAGGTCCAAGGATGTTATGGCCTGGTCATACAAAGACTTAAAGGTATTTGATCCTAAAGTTTATACTCATATTATACCTTTAAAAGAATTCTGCAAACCTTTCAGGCAAAAACAGAGGCATGTCAATGCTCTGTTAGAGCCCCTCATCCAGAAAGAAGTAGAAAAGCTATTGAGTGCAGCCATTATTTTTCCCATCAGGCATTCTACTTGGGTGGCCAATCTGGTGCCAGTCAGAAAGAAAAATGGAGAGATCCGCCTGTGTGTGGACTTTAGAAATTTAAACAAGGCATCTGAAAAATATAATTACCCTCTACCTTCCATGGATGAGGTGCTGCAGATTGTCAATGGCTCGGAGATGATGTCTTTCCTGGATGGTTTCTCAGGGTACAATTAGATATTGGTTGAGAAGGAAGACAGAATGAAGACTGCTTTCACAACTAAGTGGGGAACTTTTGCTTACAAGAGGATGCCATTTGGATTAATAAATGTCGGAGCTACATTTCAACGAGCAATGGATCATGCTTTCAAGGGCCTTATGGGTAAATGCATTGTTGTTTACATGGATGATTTAACGGTCTTCTCTAAATCTCGATTTGACCATGTAAAACACTTGGAGTCTGTGTTTAATAAATGCAGGGAGTTTGGTATTTCTTTGAATCCGAAGAAGTGCATTTTTGGTGTAACAGAAGGAAAGCTCCTTGGGCACTTGGTCACAAAAGATGGCATTTCCATGGATCCAGGCAGAGTTGAAGCCATATCCGGCATACCATTTCCCAACTCCAAGAAAGAGTTGAGGTCCTTCTTTGGAAAAATTAACTTTGTCAGGAAGTTCATCTCCGGTTTTGCAGAGATAGTCAAGCCAATGAATGACATGCTAAAGCAAACTGCTCAGATTGTCTGGACCACAGAAGCTAAGACGACTTTCCAAGAAATCAAGACAGCCATAAAACAAGCACCAGTTCTGGTAAGCCCAGATTTCAGTGCAGATTTTTATCTGTACACTTTCTCTTCTGAACATACACTTGCTGCAGTTCTGACCCAACGGAGAGAAACTGGGGAACATCCAATTGCTTTCAAGAGTACCAATTTAAAGGGGGCTGAGCTGAAATATTCTCGTTTAGACAAACAAGCTTATGCCTTGGTAAGAGCGGTTAAGCAGTTCAGGCACTATATATTAAGAAGCAGGAATTCATGCTATAGTTCCAGACCCAGCTGTTAAATACCTTCTAAGTCAGAATGAATTGGGTGAATTGAGGGGTAATTGGGTTACCAGGCTGCAAGAGTATGACTTAGAGATTCGGCCTGCTAAATTGATCAGAGGACTTGGTTTGTCCCGACACATTGCCGAAGTACCTGTACGGGAAGAAGTTAATCAGTTAAATTCTGAATCTGATGACTGGTATGGGGATATTACTCATCTGCTGCAATTTGGAATTTGCCCGTCTCACTTGAACAGAACCCAAAGGAGAGCATTAAAACTGAAAGCTGCTCATTATCTCCTCAAAGCAGGTAATTTGTACAGAGAGAATTATGCTGGCATTTTCCTAAGATGCATTTCTCCGAGTGAAGTCAGTGAAGTCATGTCCAGTTTTCATGAAAAGTTAGGGGCAGGGCATTCATCAGGATCTGCTACTGCGCATAAAATATTGAGAGCAGGCTATTACTGGCCTACACTATTTAAAGATGCACATCAGCATGTAAGAACCTGCCATCAGTGCCAAACTTTTGCAGCCAAAGAGGCCAACCGGGCTCTCCCATTGCAACTTTGTTGTAATAAATAAACCTTTCATGCAATGGGGACTTGATTTTGTGGGAGTGATTAATCCAAATTCTTCAACAGGGCATAAGTATGTTCTGACAGCTACTGATTACTGCACAAGATGGGTTGAAGCAAAGACCACCACAAGAAGTACAGCCTCATGAAGTCATTGAATTTCTAGAATCAAATATCATAACTAGGTTTGGGGTTCCTCTGAATTTGGTGTGTGATAATGGACCAGCCTTCCAATCATTGGAGTTTGCAGAATGGGCATACCAGATGGGGATAGTTATCAGATTCTCATCCAACTATTATCCCCAAGGCAATGGACTGGCTGAGTCCACAAACAAGAATTTAATGAATGCCATTAAGAAATCTGCAACAGATAAACCCAAGCAGTGGCATACATTATTGAAATATGCACTTTGGGCTGACCGGATAAAATATAAAGTGGCTCTTAAAACTTCTCCTTTTGCTTTGTTGTATGGTACCCGACCAATTGTTCCCATCTCTCTGAAGTTACCTACTTACCAATTTGTCTTAGACTATTTTGAGGATCAAGATGATGCGAGAGGCTCGTGTTTTAGATCTAACTAACTTGCAGGATGAAAGACTCCAAGCCTTGGAACTCTTCAATAGGCACCAAGAAACCGTCAAGCGCTGGTTTGACAAGAGGGCCAAAGTGAAAGCTTTTAGATTGGCAGACCTGGTGATTTTATGGGACAAGGCCCATGAGAAGAAGGGTAAGCATACAAAGTTGCGACCACCTGTGGATAGGCCCCTACCAGATTGTTGAGATTCTGGGTAACAATGCATTTCGATTACAAGACCTTGATGGTAATTTTTTGGACCTCCCTGTTAATGGTCGATACTTAAAACATTATTTCTCAGCTGTTCCGTCCAATGTATCATTTGAATGAGTCATAAAGAAGTTGTAACATGTGTATACATTGTAAATAACTTTGTAGTTTATCTGCTTTAGTTTACTCTTCATGTCTGTACAGTTCTTTAGTTTAGTTTTTTTTGTCTGTACAGTTTTTAGTTGCTTTGTTTTAATTTGTTTTTAAATGTATGTGCAGTGTTCTTTTTATTTATTTAATCCTAATTTGTCTGTGCAATTTCAGTCTGTCTTGAAGTTCTGTATTTTATTTCCTTTGTAAATAACCCTGCAGTTTTAATTCCTTTCAGGTCTGTACATTTATGTATTCTATTTCCTGTGCTGTCTGTACAGTAGATTGTTTTATTTTAAAGTTCTGTATTTTATATTTTATTTAAGGTCTGTGCAGTTTATTTTCTTTGTAAATAGCTCTGCAGTCTTGTTTTATTTCATTTCCTTTAATTGCCTGTACAGTTTTATTTTGTTTCCTTTGTAAATAACCCTGCAGTTTTGTTTGCTACAGTTTTATTTTGAAGTCTATGCAGTTTTATTTTATTTTGTTTTTAGAGGCCTGTGTTTATCCTTGGAGGTCTGTACAAAGTTCTTTGGCTTTTAAAATTCTGTTCTTTAGCCTTTGCCTGAGCATTCATAAAAGAAGTCAGCCTTCCAAAAATTGTTTTTATTCTGAGCTGATCAATCCAGTGTTCATTATCACAAGTGTGAGATAGTCTGTTTGAACTGAACAGTGGAACTATTTTTTTAGTCAGAACAACAGTGGAAGGATGATTGGATTTTGTGTCTTGCTTGCCACAGTTGTTTTAATTATAAAGAAACTGCTATGTTGTTTGGTTGGAGGAACTCCCGGGGAATCCAAGAAAAGTTGGTTATAAGAGGGGACTATGATTCATGTAATTATTTGAGTATCCATAGAGGCTATCAGTGCCTAGGCTGAAGCAGTTCCAGATTGATGAAATGTTAAAAGAAAATTGTTATTCTTTCTAAGGCTTTTCAGATGTTGATGTATTTCAAAAGAAAGAGATGTAAGTTGAATTGGCACTCTGTTATTTCCAATATATATAAAAAAAAAAAAGAGATAAAAAAAAAAAAAAAAAAAGAAAAAAAGAGTTATATAATGAAAGAGGCAGCCAAGATTTCAAAAGATATTTTTCTTCTACCAAGTTGTAGATTCTACCTTACAGTTGTAAATTTGGGTCGTGTAAATCTAAAGGGTAACTCTGTCGGGGCTGTAAAAGGCTAAACTAGTAAACAGAGCTCTACTCGGTTTCCCTTTTTTACAACCTAGAAAAGCTGATCAATCCAGAGTTCAACATTCGATCCAGTCATTCTTGAAGAAAGTTTTATACCCTTGTAATTGCACATCAGAAATCTTCCTTAAGTAATTCAGCCTAGTATGTCCTTGGGAAATTTTAACAACTATCAGTTAGTAGTCAATTTATTTTGAAGAATATCTGTGGCAAGGCTTGATGCATGGTCTATGTTGTTTTGAAACTAGAGTCCTGGGTTCTAAAATAATGCTACTATTTTACCCATAGATATCGCCATTTGTTGAGAAGCAACACACCCCCACTGAAAAATAATTTTCCATCCTTTGAAAACATTGAGCTTTCATTTTGCAGTAGGGACCCTCTTGATGATTTTCAAGTTTTAATTCCAATTTTTACTTGCCTCTTTCTTCTTCAAGTTTTGCCTGTGTCAAAGTATCCAAGTTTTCTTGCATTCTGGCTTTGTTATCTCAGACTTCACTTTTTACATGCTAGAATCATTCATGGATAAAGAAAATCTTACATCGGTACGAAAAAAATGCAGAAAACAGATAGATAAATTCATGAAAAATCAAAACTTTCCATTTTTGGAAATGTCGCGATATCGCGACACTTCCATTTTTGGAAATGTCGCGATATCACGACACTTTTTTGGAAATGTCGCGATATCGCGACAGGTTTCAAGAAAATCGGCCAAGTCAAGAAAACGTAGCGAAATCGCGACACTTCCATTTTTGGAAATGTCGCGATATCGCTACCAGTCTAGAGAGAGAAAGCTAGATCGTACGGAACGTCGCGATTTCGTGACATGTCACGAAATCGTGACATGTCGCATTTTCGTGGCTGAGAGAGAAAAATCGGTGAAGGCATGAAAAGGTCGCGATTTCGCGACATGTCTCGAAATCGTGACAGGTCCAAGTGGAGACAGAAGGAAGTAAGAGGAACCAAAATTAAAAATTGACTAAGGCAGAAAAATGTCACGAAATCATGACATGATTGAAAGGAAAGGGCCCGAGTGAGGAAAATGTCGCGAAATCGTGACGTTTTCGGCAAAGACAGTCAAGTCGTATGGACTATCGTGATTTCGTGACATGTCGCAAAATCGCGACGAGTCCAAGGTCATCAAGCAAGAAGCAACAAAGAGAATTTGAAAGAAAATCAGCTAAGGATGAAAATGTGCGTGATTTCGTGACATGTCGCGTTTTCGCGACGCAGAAGGGAGAAAGGGTCACAAGGAAGAAAGGCATCGTGATTTCATGACATGTCACGAAATCGCGACATGTCACATTTTCGGCATGAAAGGAAGAAAAGCTGCTAAGGCAAGGAAGGGTCATGATTTCGTGACATGTCGTGTGGGGAAGGAAAAAAGGTAAGGACAGAAAATGGTCGCGATTTCGTGACATGTCGTGAAATCGCGACATGTCGCATTTTCGTGACATGAAAGGAAGAAAAGTTGCTAAGGCAAGGAAGGGTCGCGATTTCGTGACATGTCGCGAAATCGTGACATGTTGCGTTTTCGCGGTTAGAAGGAAGAAAAGCAGCTAAGGCAGAAAACGGTCGCGATTTGGACATGTCATAAATCGTGACATGTCGGTTTTGGGTGGAAGAAGGGTCGAAGGAAGAAAGGGTCAGTTTCGAGATGTTGATTTTAGGGAAGAAAAGTGCTAAGGTAGAAGGGTCGCGATTTCGTGACATGTCGCGTTTTGCGGTTGGAAGGACGAAAAGTGCTGAAGGCGAGAAGGGTCACGATTTCGTGACATGTCGAGAAATCGTGACATGTCGCGTTTCGTGGCTGGAAGGACAGAGAAGAGTGCCGAAGGGGGAGAAGGGTCGCGATTTCGTCGCGACATGTCACGAAATCGCGACATGTCGCATTTTCGCGGAGAAGTTGCCGAGAGGAGAAATGGTCGCGATTTCGCGACATGTCGCGAAATCGCGACATGTCGCGGTTTCGCGGCTGGAACAGCTGAAAGACGCCTTTGCCAGAAAGGATGTCGCGATTTCGTGACATGTCGCGGAAATCGTGACATGTCGCATTTTCGCGACTCCTAGCAGAGAACCAGAAATGCAAGACAGCTGGAAATGGACACGTGTCGCGATTCTGTGACACGTGTCAAAGCACTGCGGGCCACGTATCAGATTAATAAGGCCGACATGCAAGTAAACTTTAGGGTTTTTAATCTGATTCAATAATTAAAGTTCTGATTTAATATTTTAAAAATACTAATCCGTCTTTTGTTCTTTCATGCAGGAAGCCATCTGTCACTTACGGGATAACGGAGAAAGGGCCATAAAGACGAAGTTAAGTGCAAATTAATCAAAGACAGCCATATTGAAAGAAAAGTTGCTGTGTCATCCAATTTTTTCAGATCTGGCTGCAAAGAGACTTTACGGTGACTAAGCAGCTGCCCATAGTGGAATATGTCGAGAATTGGCCGAGAAATGAAAATATATGCACACAGTTGCCGGATTTTGCCGGTGAATGCATTTAATGAAGATTTATGGCAGAATTAATGGCGTGCAGATATTTTCAGCTCACGGATGGCTCTGCGGAGATGAAATGTCGGAGAAGTGGTGACTCATCCAGCTTACCCGAGGGAATTAATGAGGGCATTTATTTGCAGTTGCGGGTGAATGCAAGTGGCATTCGAATTCTATCTTCTCCATTTATGGCCAGTGACTGCACTGAGTTGCAAAATGGTTAAGTTTTATCCGGACTTTGTTTTAAATGGCTTTATATTGTAAAACCCGGGTCCTAGGGTTTGAGATGATAAGATTTAGGGTTTGAGAGGAAGATATTTCTGAAAAGATCAGGGTCTGTCCTGAGTCTATAAATACTTCTTCTCAATGTAATCGCAGGAGGCGGAAACTTAGAAATAAAAGGCTATTGAAGCAATTTCTTGCAAATTTCGTGAAATATTTTATTTCCGGACTTGGAGTTGATGTGCTTTTGTTTTCTTGTGATAGCATGGCCAGGAGCCTAATCTTTTGCAGATTGTGATAAGTTCATCTTCTTTTGTTATCCGTTTCATTAAAGTTTATTAGATATATGTTGTAAATCGGTGTTATCAAGATTAAATATGTTGTTAGGCTTCATTTGTTCCATTGTATACTAAGGAAAATTACAGATTTAAGGTTCAAGTTTGTTCTAATTGCTCTGTCCTCACTGTGCGAGCTAGGCTGCCGGTGAAAGATATCAATTTTAACCGACTTCCCTTCGGTTTATAATTTTCTGTTAGATCTGTTCCATCTTTGCCTTCTGCTCTTAGTAGAAAGTGATCTTAGAAAACTGGACACTTTCTTCTTTGATTTGTTCTGTTGTGAAGCTGATAGTATAAATAAAATTGGTAGTTTTGTTTTACAGTTAAGTTGGATAAACTTCTCTTTCTGCCTTACCCTACCCTCTTTGTTTTACCGTGAAATGATCCATTTTTATTTTCTTTATTTGTCTTTTATTTAAATCTAGTGACCCATGAGAGCTAGATCAAAGAATTAATTTTAAATCTGATTGTCAACAAGTGACAACTTTTGAACATTCCTGAGCAAGTTCAGTGAGCCCGTTGTAAGGTACGGATCAGTCCATATTGAAATCTATTCCAGAAGCGAAAAAGAGTGAATTGACATTCGACCCGACTCTGTAACTCACACCTTGGATAACCAGCTAGATCCTAAAGTGAGTGGGATTTATCCCGTATAAGTGTTATCAGAGTTTTGTGCTCATTCTTCACAGGGTGTGTATGAAAGTCGGACCAACAGCATGCAA
>JAQPPZ010009653.1:0-22529 GCA_028583015.1 Wollemia nobilis | reverse complement strand
AAAACATGAATCCAAGGAAGAAGAGACATCAGATGAAATGGAAGTAAACTTTGTTCGAAAACTAAAAGGGGAAAAGAAAAATACAGAGAAAAGTTATCGTTTAAATGTTTAAACTATGGAGGAATTGAAAATTTTGCAGCTAAATGTCCACTTAATGAGAAGAACATAAGTGATGAAGGATCGCATGGAGAAAGAAGTGACTGGAAGAAAAAATTAAATTTCAGAAAAGGCAACTTCAAGAAGAAAATGTTCATCTCCAAGAAGGTCAATTCATTAGAAGACAGCTCTAGTGAGGATTCTAAAAAATAAATAGAAGAAGCTCTTTTCATGGCATTTGAAGAAGAAAAACCATAAAAAGAACAGGATTGTGATGAAGAAGAAATTGATGCAAAAGTGAATTTGGAAGAGGAACTAATTGCAGCACTGGATGAATTGAAGACAGTAAGAAAAAGGAATAAGAAAAATTCAAGAAAGCTTGAGGATGCAAATAAAATCATAACAATTTTTAAAGTGGAGATAGAAGAATCCAAGAAGATCTCCAAAGATCTCGAAGTGCAAATAACCATGAAAATAGATTATTGTAGCAAGTTAGAAGAAGAGATTGTTGGTTTAAGGATGCAGCTAGAAGAGATGAATTAGAAAATTAGCTTTTATCACAAACGTGAAGATAGTTTTAGGTAGTTGGATAAGATCATAAAGAACCAGAATACTACAAGCATCAAATTTGGTTTAGGTTTTGACAAAGGAGAATCATCAAATGTATCAAAGGCCACAAATGAAGAATCCACAAAGAATAAAGAAAAGAAACAGGTTAACCAAGCAAAAACGAATCATGCAAAGGAAAGCAATAATGCAAGGCATGAAAGGAGAATTGACAATGATGGTTTCACCAATGTCACACATCAAAGAAGAAGAAGATTTATGGCTCCTACAACAACATGGCAAATACCACCTCCCAGGTTCAATAATCCCTTTTCTGGTTACTGTTTTAAATACAATGGTTATGTACATAAGATTTTAGATTGCAAGTATAATGTAGGACCAAGAAATTTTGCCAGTAGAAATGTTTTTTCACCTTTGATGGATTATGTAGTAGAATGTTATAACTATCATAACTTTGGGCATATTGCAAGAAATTGTAGAAGTACATTTCCATCAAATCAATTTTAGGAAAGAAAATTTTAGCCAAATGGAATAAGACAAAATAGAAAATTTCTCTAAAAATAGGCACAAGCTACTGAAAAAGAAAAGCCAAAACAAGAGTCCAAAACTGTAATCAAATCAGAGTGGAAAGAAAAAGAGCAACCTAAGGAAGAAAAATAATCCTTGATTGTACAGACGATATTTAAAGCACAGAATAAATCCGCACCATGGATACTTGATAGTGGATGCTCTTGTCATATGATAGGTGATAAACAAAAATTTGAGAAGTTGCAGCAGTATGAAGGTGGTTTTGTGAAATTCGAAAACAATGATGGAGCTAAGATAGTTGGAAGAGGTTTAGTTAAGATCAGTGATGGAAAAATAAGGTTAGAAGAAGTCTTGTTTATGGTTGTTCTGAAGCATAACTTGTTGAGCGTAAGTCATATTTGTAATAAAGGTCATGATGCGATCTTTAAGAAGCAGGGCTGTGAAATTAGAAAGGCAAACAATGGGAATTTGATAGCAGCTGGATCAAGGACATCTGGAAACCTGTACACTCTCTCATAGAATTTAGAAAGGGCTTGCTTGATTGGATAGGAAGAAGAGAATTGGTTGTGGCACAAGAGGCTCAATCATATCAGTTTTGACAACCTAGTAAAAATCAGTTCAAAGAAAGTAGTGAGAGATATTTCCACCATTGGCAAATCACCAAATAACATTTGTGCTTCATGTCAAAAAGGGAAGCACACTAGAGTCAAATTTAAAACAAAAGAATACTACACGAGCAAACCTTTGGAACTAGTACATACTGATTTATGTGGACCCATGAGAACACAAAGCATAAACGGTGACAAATATTTCATGTTGTGTATAGATGACTATTCTAAGATGACATGGGTATTATTTTTGAAGCATAAATAAGAAGCTTTTAAGATGTTCAAGGTTTTCAAAAACTAAGTTGAAAATCAAATAGGAAAAATGATTATATGTTTAAGGTCAGACAGAGGAGGAGAGTTCATTTAAGAAGATTTTACAGAGTATTGTGAAAAATATGGCATCAGGAGATAGTTTTTAGCATCCAGGATACCTCAGTAGAATAGTGTGGTAGAAATAAAGAACAAGACAGTGCAGGAAATGGCACAGACTATGTTGAATGAGAGCAAAGTAGTAGATAAATTTTGGAAAGAGGTAATCCATACTACAATATACATCCAAAATAGGTGCATGTTGAGGACGCATGCAAGCAAAACTCCTTATGAGTTGTGGTTCGGTAAAAAGGCAACAACAAGATATTTTAAATTTTTTGGCAGCAAGTGTTACATCAAAAGAACTGAAGAAAACCTTGGTAAGTTTGAAGATAAAGCGGATGAAGGTATTTTCTTGGCTATTTGTCAAAAAGCAAAGCTTACAAATATTACAATAAGAGGCTAAGAAAAATTGTGGAAAGTGCCAAAGTTAAAGTTGATGAAGGAAGGGAACGAGTAATTAGCTATGAAGAGAACTACCCAATTTATGAAGAGGTCATTGAAGGAGATGAGGAAGAGAAAATGGAAAAGAAACCAAGAATTGACTCAAAGGATTCAAAAAGTGATTCAAAATTGGAAGAAAACAAGAAATTCAAAATAGGTAGATGGCATAAAGATCATCCTAGAGAGAAAATAATTGGAGACCCCATAGTTGGTGTTCAGACAAGAAGAATATTAGTAAGTAAGTATTCTTTACTATCCAACATTAAGCCCAAAAATATTGCCGAAGAAAAAAAAGATAAAAGTTGGGTAAAGGCAATAAATGAAGAATTATATCAGATCGAGAAAAACAAGACTTGGGAGTTAGTACCAAGACTTGCAAATAAAAATGTAATCGATACTAAATGAGTCTTTCGAAACAAATTGAATGAAGATGGACAGGTAGTCAGGAACAAAGAAATATTGGTATGCAAAGGGTATGCACAAGTTGAAGGTATTGACTTTGAGGAAACCTTTGCACCTGTGGCTAGACTAGAGGCAATTAGAATGTTTCTTTCTTTAATAGTTTACAAGAATTTCAAAGTTTATCAAATGGATGTGAAATCAATATTTTTGAATGGGAAACTTGAAGAAGAGGTTTATATTGAGCAACCAGATGGTTTTCAGCTTGGTGATGATCCCAACTTGGTTTGCAAGTTGAATAAAGTGTTATATGGCTTAAAATAGACACCCTAGGTATGGTATGCAAGGCTAGACAGTTATCTTACTCAGTAAGGGTTCAAGAAAAAGGTATGGTGGATAGTAATTTATATGTCAAAATAGAAAATGGTCATCATATTGTTGTTGTTGTATACATAGATGATATCATCTTCGATAGCAACAAAGATGAGTTGTGTAAAGATTTAGCAAATAAGATGTAGAAAGAGTTTGAAATGTCAATGATTGGTGAACTTTTGTATTTTTTCAAATTGTAAGTTAATCAAAAGGAGAAGGGCATATTTATTTCTCAAATTAAATATGTGAAAGAGATGCTAAAAAAGTTCACAATGGAATATTGCAAGCCAGTTAGCACTCCCATGACGATAGGTTGTAAGTTGAGCAAGGATGAAAATTATCCACCTGTTGATCAAACTATATATAGATCCATGATTGAGAGCTTACTGTACTTGACAACTACTAGACCGAATATTTTACAGGTAGTATGCATGGTAGCACAATTTCACGCTAGTCCCAAGGAGACTCATGTGACAGCAGTGAAGAGGATTTTTCGATACCTCAAGGGTACTATGGAGTATGGGTTATGGTATCCGAAAGGTAAGGACTTCACCCTTATTGCGTATTCAAATGTAGATTGGGTAGGATGTGTAGATGATAGGAAGAGTACCAATGGAGGTGCATTCTATCTTGGTGATAATATTTTTGCATGGCATAACAAAAAGCAAGAGTCAGTCTCATTATCCATAGCAGAGGCAGAGTATATTGCAACGACATCATGCTGTACATAGGTACTTTGGATGAAATAAACTTTGAAGGATATTGGAATAAATTTTAGTGAGCCCATCTCGATCATGTGTGACAATACAAGTGCAATCAATATCTCAAAGAATCTGATTATGCATTCTCACACAAAATATATTGCTATCCTGTACCATTTTTTGAAAGATAAAGTTACGAAAGGTGAGGTTAAGTTGGATTTTGTTCCAACAATAGAGTAAGTAGCGGATATCTTCACCAAACTATTGCCCAAGGAAGTCTTTGAGTACCTTCACAAGAAATTGGGAGTGGTCACACTTCCCAATCATTGAATAGCTATCGAGGTCACATTCTTAGGCGGAGCATTTGTGTCTTTGTTTATCTTTTTGCTCAGGTTTGTGATTCTTGCTAAGTGTAATAATTTTTGCTTGAGAATGTTGTGCATGGACTAAAGGGGAGTTTGTAGTGGCCCTTTAGTCTTGTTGTCAAAATGGGAGAAGAGTTACAGGAAATTGTGCGTGTGTTGCTAACAATTTCAAAGGGGGAGATTATTGAGCAAGGTGCAACGACAATATTGTCATTGTTGTCAACACACACAGATGGACATGTTGATGCAGTGGACAATTGTTCAGAGGTTTTTCAAAGCATATACAGTTGTGTTCAATTCTTATGAGGATTTTTTTGATGTTTGGGTGAAGTTGTTATAGGTTGTTCATGCAAATTTGCAAAAGTTGCAAAAATCTTCTAGAAGTTGTCAAAGTAGAAAAATTGTCAAAGTTGCAAAAATCGTCAAAGTTGCAACGTCAATGGAATGTGTTAGACAGCCCAAGATACTATTTGGAGGTGTGTTGATCATTATCAAGTGTGGTTGCAGTGTTGGAACGACCGGTTTCTTTGTCGGTGCATTGTTGGTCAGTTTCATGCTTTATATGATAGGTGTAAAATCTACGTCAGGTCAATTTACGGGAGGAATATTAAGCAATCCATGAGGAATTAGACCTCAAATGTTTTAATGGAGGTAGCTGCATATACTGGGAGCTTACGTTTTAAATTTCAGCCCAAACGGAGTTCACAAGAAGAAACAGAGAGCATTACAAAATGGCTCTAGAGCACTTTTTCCAGTTTATGTGATAGGTATAAAATCAGCGTCAGAGGCCACTTTGTCGGAGGTACTACAAATAATCAATGAAGAGTTAAAATCTAAAATTTAAACTAAAGGTATTCGGTTTATCCAAGAATATATGTTTCAATTTTTAGACCATTTGGAAATTTGAGGAGGAAGTTATGACTGTTACAAAAAGCCATGTCAACTCTTTTTGGCAATTTTGGCAGTTTCTAAGAATATAACGGTTGAGTGGTACTTTTGTGTAACTAAAAAAAAGAGATGCATTTTTTAATGTGAAGTATGTATATGTTTTAAAAGAAAAGGGAGAAGATGTTTTTTTTTGGAGAAAGGATTGCCGGTGCATGATGTGAATAATTTTTTTCTTTGGTATTTTGATTGAAAAAATGTGCAAGGTGTGAGATAATCAGTGCGTAAAGTTGAGAAGATTGAAAAAGTTAAACAGAAGATTTTAGAGGAGAATATTTGTGAGCTAGACCACTCAGGGTCTTTTTATGAGATTTAAAATTTTTATCAGAGCTTTTTAAATTTGCTAGGCCGGTGCTTGGCAATAGGTGTCGGTGCTCCTTGCAGTTGGTGCTCCTAAAGTTTGGGTTGGTTGGTGCCATTCCCTATAGTTGGTGCTACAAAAATATTGTAAATACCAAACATTTTCGAGGCTAAATTTGGATGAGATTCCAAACCGTACATTGGCATAGTGGTTTTTCCACATCGGGTTTCCACTATAAATCTGGTGTTATATGATGCATGTTTGTGTGATTGCTTGTTTTGATTTGATTTCATAGTTGGATTAAATTTTTAATACACACTAACTCACCCCCATTTCAGTGTCACACTTAGTTCAAACAAAATCTGCTCAATAAGTCCACACATAACTTGCTCAAATCTGCTCAACAAGTCCATACAAAACTTGTCCAATTTGTATTGTAAGCTTCCACAAAAGCTTAACCAAAACTGTCCACAAGTCTTCTTAAAGACTTACCTCAAATATGCTCAAATACTTTCAATCACTCTCTTAGAAACATAAGGAGAATTGTTAGAGACTCAATATGCTTCAACTCAATGCTCAATCACTTTCTCAAATCAATTCAAAATATAGAATAGTTTATTTTATGGAACTTGAACAATCACTTCACACATCCACTTGACTAGGCTCAACCAACTCTACTCAACCAATCACTTAATGAAACACTCCTTTCTCACAAACCCTAGTCCAAGCATATAACCACCAACTCAAAATGTTTCCAATAATGCTCAACAACTAATCTCACATAACAATGATACTCATGTTTTTTTCAAACCCTAGTTCAAGCTCTTTGCATGACAACCCACTTCAACAACAACAATATTCACATAACAATGATACTCATATTATTTTCAAAATCCTAACTCAAATTCTTCATACAACCAATGGCTTCAACAACAATGCTTGTCAAACAAGAGTTTAACAACAATTATTTATTTTAGAAAACCTTGAAGCATTCACTCAACACACTCAATAAGGAAACCCTAATCAAGTCCTTTTCACTCCAAACTTATTTTTCAAAAAACCAACCAATCAACTTAACTATGGAAGAATGTGCTCATACCTTTTTCTTGATGATAAGGAATCACACAAATATGTCACAACCATAAACATCTTTTTTCCATGCTTAAATAAGGTTAGAAGATGATGAACTTTCTTTCAAGAAATTACAATACATAATAATATCAAACACAATTACACCTTATAACTCCATCTCAACAATAACATTCAACCTTCTAATATTTCATGTAATCTATATTGATCAATATTTTCTTAAATGGCTATGCCACTTCCACTTATCAATATATAATTTTTTTTTTTACCCTTATTACTCCCCAAACTTTATAATAAAGCAATAATCAAACAACCTATGTGAATGCTTTAAATAAAAATCTTTTATCTCTTCCACACTTCAACAAATTAATATTTCAAACGTCCTTCCTTATGGCACCCGACTTGTAATCATACCAAACATAAAAAATTTGAGCATACCTTATTCAAATCTGACATTATGAACCCTTAGCCATCAGATAAAGCTTATGTCATACACTTCAAAATGATACATAGTAAATTGAACTTGCATCATCGTCCGTCTATAGTTCTTAGCTTTGGCTAGATAGCCACATGGACCACGCGTCCTCTTGGGTACTACAAGGCGCATACTATACTTTATTACCAACTTAATTCTTCCTCCCATATGTACTGCAGAGTATTCATTTCAACTTGATGTCACTTCCTTGAACCTGTTCTGTCATCCAATTCAACTCTGTGTTTCTTTGCTGACTGGGCGTTCTCAACCAAGGAATGAGCGCCACATGGATACACACTTTAACCTCAATCTACACCTGTGCCAAGACGAATTCCTAAAACATGCGCATACTATATCCTCCTATTCTACCTACACCAAAGGGTTTCAAAGAGCTTATATCATTTTGGAATTCATGCCAAATATTTAAGGGATATGCAACTCAGACTCGACCATTCCTCTTCCCTTTCACCAACGAACGACGAATCACCTTGTCATTTTTTTGCAAGCTTCACTCCCTTCTCACTTTTTGATTTACGTGCACTTTGATCAGATGTTCACTTGCTTACTTATGTCATCGAACGAATCATTTTATCTCGAAACGTCTTATTACCAACTAATATGTCCTTTTTTTGATCACGCTTCTCATATCCTTTTTAAAACCTTTTATAGGGTTTTATACATATAGTATGGCTTTTGTAAAAAGTCTTTGACCCTTGTTTCAAGACGTCATGGGCTTAAGTTGACTCATCGATGCGCCCTTTGTTAGGGCCCATTGAAATTTAATTCTCTTTTTTTTAAAACATGGCTCCCAATTTTATTAAAAGCGTCGAACAAGAAAACGATGCCCAACTCTTTAAAAAGATATTAATATTAAATTATTTAAAACTTAAAATAAATAATTTAATTATTAAACCATTTAAATTATACATGAATTTGGGCATTTAATATTATAATAAGATAATATAATATTAATTTTTTGGGCCATCCAATTTCTCTTTAAACTATAATGGACCACCTGGAGGCCATCTTCTTGCACTTTGGACCATATCTGACTTCATGGAATCGGGCTATCCTTTTGTACTTATTTGGGAACCTGAAACTGATGCTGCCCACTGAAACTGCCACTGACTATTGCTGAAGACCACTCTTGACATTAATGACAACTTCATGCCTTGACATAAATGACAACTCGATGGACTCAAAATGTCCAACATTTATCTTCTTGTTGTTTGTTGTATTTACTTCAAAAAATAAGAAGACAAGAAGTTGAATTATCTCACTCCTAATCGAGGGATTTCTTAATAGAATTTGCTATTTCTTATCCTTGTTCTATCTTGGTAGATTCTATAAATTGAAAAAGGGTCTACAAATGGTTGTTTTTGTTGGTCAAGCATACCAATAATTTGGTACCTACAAGCTTTCCAATCTTATTGACATCTCAAATTATATATATATATATATATATATATATATATATATATATTTTATCCTTGGGCTTCACTCTTTTGGAATAATTTTGGAAAAATTAACATGCCTACTTTAGCTAACATCAAGAAGTGAACCAGTACTGAATCAACATGACACAAACAATCTATTGAAAACGAAGAAATGCAATAGGAGCCCCAAAGCTTTCTTGTATTACTGTTCCAAAAAAATGAAGTTACAGAGACCCCCCCTTTAAAATTTTGAAATTTCCCTATAATACCCTGTTTCCCATTTTCCCGCTTAGGACAATTCATTTGAAATTTAAATTTTGGGGGCAAAAATTCCCGAGATCATAACTCCTCGCTCGTTGCTCAGATTGAGTATTAGTGCATATTTTTGGAAAGATCTCAAAAAGAGCTACAATGGCGTAGGGCAACATCATACTAACTGTAGTGTCTTTTAATATTTTTGGCTTTTTGGTCCATTTTCCAAAAATTTATATTTATTTTTCTAACCCTTTCTTTTGCAGATTTTTTTTTAAATTTCGACGACTAGAAAAAAAAATAAAAATAAAAATTCATAAATAAATGCATGGGTGTGAAGAATGAGCTTCAATATTTCATCCGAAACAATTTTTATCTCATTCTTAAGTCATTTCAAATTTATAAAAATTATTTAAAGTTGCTCTTTATAAGGATTTTTATAATTTCGAAATATCATATTTTTTCATATTTTGAAAGCTAATCAATTTTTAGGGTTTGCATTTGTATTCACAAACAATAAATGAACTTCCCTTTATGAAAATTACAATATCATTAAAGGGAGGTAGTTCATACGGTATTCCATTGGCCATCATTTTGAATTTTGGGGGTAAAACTTCCTAGGGTCATCACTCCTCGCTCGTTGCTCGGATTGACTATTAGTGCATATTTTTGGAAAACTCTCAAAAAGAGCTACAACAACGTAGGGCAACATCATACTGACTGTAGTGTGTTTTAACATTTTCAACTTTCTGGTCCATTTTCCAAAATTTTATTTTTATTTTTCTAACCCTTCCTTTTGTAGATTTTTTTAAACTTTGGAGACTAAAATAAAAATAAAAAAAATTAAAATTTCATAAATAAATGCATGGGTGTGAAGAATGAGCTTCAATATTTCATCCAAAATAATTTTGATATCATTCTGAAGTCATTTTGAATTTATAAAAAATATTTAAAGTTGTTTTTATAAGGATTTTTATAATTTTGAGATTTCACATTTTATTCATATATTTTGAAGGTAAATTGATTTTCAAGCTTTGCATTTGCATTCACAAACAATAAATGAACTTCCCTTTATGAAAATTACAATTTCATTAAAGGGGGTTAGTTCATATGGTATTCCATTGGCCATCATTTTGAATTTTGGGAGCAAAACTTCTCAAGGTCATAACTCCTCGCTCGTTGCTCGAATTGACTATTAGTGCATATTTTTGGAAAGCTCTCAAAAAGAGCTACAACTACGTAGAGCAACATCATACTGACTGTAGTGAGTTTTAACATTTTCAGCTCTCTAGTCCATTTTCTAGAATTTTATTTTTATTTTTTTAACCCTTCCTTTTGCAGATTTTTTTAAACTTCGACGACTAAAATAAAAATTACAATTTCATAAATAAATGCATGGTGTGAAGAATGAGCTTCAATATTTCATCCGAAATAATTTTGATCTATTTTGAAGTCATTTTGAATTTATAAAAATTATTTAAAGTTGTTTTATAAAGATTTTTATAATTTTAGAATTTCACATTTTTTTTCATATTTTGAAGGTAAATCAATTTTCAGGATTTGCATTTGTATTCACAGATAATAAATGAACTTCCCTTTATGAAAATTATAATTTCATTAAAGGGGGGTAGTTCATACGGTATTCCATTGGCCATCATTTTGAATTTTGGAGGTAAAACTTCTCGGGGTCATAACTCCTCGCTCGTTGCTTGGATTGACTATTAGTGCATATTTTTGGAAAGCTCTCGAAAAGAGCTACAATGGCATAGGGTGACATCATACTGATTGTAGTGTGTTTTAATATTTTTAGCTTTCTGGTCCATTTTTTAGAATTTTATTTTTATTTTTCTAACCCTTCCTTTTACAGATTTCTTTTAAACTTCGGCGACTAAAATAAAAACCCCCAAAAAAATAAATGCATGGGTGTGAAGAATGAGTTTCAATATTTCATCCGAAATAATTTTGATCTCATTCTGAAGTTATTTTGAATTTATAAAAATTATTTAAAATTACTATTTTATAAGGATTTTTATAATTTCAAAATTTCACATTTTTTTCATATTTTGAAGGTAAATCGATTTTTAGGCTTTGCATTTGAATTCACAGACAATAAATGAACTTCCCTTTACAAAAATTACAATTTCATTAAAGTGGGGTAGTTCATACGACATTCCATTGGCCATCATTTTAAATTTTGGGGGTAAAACTTCCCGGGGTGATAACTCCTCGCTCGTTGCTCGGATTGACTATTAGTGCATATTTTCGGAAAGCTCTCGAAAAGAGCTACAACAACGTAGGGTAAAATCATACTAACTATAGAGTGTTTTAACATTTTTAGCTTTCTTGTCTATTTTACAAAATTTTATTTTTATTTTTATAACCCTTCCTTTTGCAGATTTTTTTTAAACTTCGACGACTAAAATAAAAATAAAAAAATTAAAATTTCATAAATAAAAGCATGGGTGTGAAGAATGAGCTTCAATATTTCATCCAAAATAATTTTTAACTCATTTTGAAGTCATTTCAAATTTATAAAAATTATTTAAAGTTACTATTTTATAAGGATTTTTATAATTTCGGAATTTCACATTTTTTTTCATATTTTGAAGGAAATCGATTTTCAAGCTTTGCATTTACATTCACAGATAATAAATGAACTTCTCTTTATAAAAATTATAATTTCATTAAAAGGGGGTAGTTCATACGTCATTTCATTGGCCATCATTTTGAATTTTTGGGGTAAAACTTCCTAGTGGCATAACTCCTCGCTCGTTGCTCGTATTGACTATTAGTGCATATTTTCGGAAAGCTCTCAAAAAGAGCTACAACAACATAGGGCGACATCATACTAACTGTAGTGTTTTTTTAACATTTTCAACTTTCTGGTCCATTTTCTAGAATTTTATTTTTATATTTCTAACCCTTTCTTTTGCAGATTTTTTTTAAACTTCGACGACTAATATAAAAATAAAAATAAAAACAAAAATTTCATAAATAAATACATGGGTGTGAAGAATGAGCTTCAATATTTCATCCGAATCAATTTTGATCTCATTCTAAAGTCATTTCGAATTTTTAAAAATTATTTAAAGTTGCTATTTTATAAGGATTTTTATAATTTCAGAATTTCACATTTTTTTCATATTTTGAAGGCAAATCGATTTTCATTCATTGCATTTGCATTCACAGACAATAAATGAACTTTCCTTTATGAAAATTACAATTTCATTAAAGGGGGGTAGTTCAAACGAAATTCCATTGGCCATCATTTTGAATTTTGGGGGTAAAACTTCCCGAGGTTATAACTCCTCGCTCATTGCTCGGATTGACTATTAGTGCATATTTTCGGAAAGCTCTCAAAAAGAGCTACAACAACGTAGGGAAACATCATACTTACTGTAGTGTGTTTTAATATTTTTGGCTTTTTGCTCCATTTTTCAAAATTTTATTTTTATTTTTCTAACCCTTCCTTTTGCAGATTTTTTTTAAACTTCGACGACTAGAATAAAAATAAAATAAAATTAAAATTTCATAAATAAATGCATGGATGTGAAGGATGAGCTTCAATATTTCATCCGAAACAATTTTGATCTCATTTCGAATTTATAAAAATTATTTAAATTTGTTGTTTTATAAGTATTTTTATAATTTCAAAATTTCACATTTTTTTCATATTTTGAAGGCAAATCGATTTTTAGGCTTTGCATTTGCATTCATAGACAATAAATGAACTTCCCTTTATGAAAATTACAATTTCATTAAAGGGGGTAGTTCATATGGCATTCCATTGGCCATCATTTTGAATTTTAGGGGCAAAACTTCTCGGGGTCATAACTCTTTGCTCGTAGCTTGGATTGACTATTAGTGTATATTTTTGGAAAGCTCTCGAAAAAAGCTGCAACCATGTAGGACATCATACTGACTATAGTGTGTTGTAACATTTCTGGCTTTCTGGTCCATTTTCCAAAAAATTTTATTTTATTTTTCTAACCCTTCTTTTTGAAGATTTTTTTAAAACTTCGATGACTAAAATAAAAACAAAGAAAAATAAAATTTCATAAATAAATGCATGGGTGTGAAGAATGAGTTTCAATATTTCATCCGAAACAATTTTGATCTCATTCTAAAGTCATTTTGAATTTATAAAAATTATTTAAAGTTGTTGTTTTATAAAGATTTTTATTATTTTCAGAATTTCACATTTTTTCATATTTTGAAGGTAAATCGATTTTCAGGATTTGCATTTGAATTCACAGACAACAAATAAACTTCTCTTTATGAAAATTACAATTTCATTAAAGTGGGGTAGTTCATACGACATTCCATTGGCCATCATTTTAAATTTTAGGGGTAAAACTTCCTAGGGTCATAACTCCTTGCTCATTGCTCGGATTGACTATTAGTGCATATTTTTGGAAAGCTCTCGAAAAGAGCTACAATGACGTAGGGTAACATCATATTGACTGTAGTGTGTTTTAACATTTTCACCTTTCTGATCCATTTTTCAGAATTTTGTTTTTATTTTTATAACCCTTCTTTTTGCAATTTTTTTTTAAACTTCGATGAGTAAAATAAAAATAAAAAAAATTAAAATTTCACAAATAAATGCATTGGTGTGAATAATGAGCTTCAATATTTCATCCGAAATAATTTTTAACTCATTATGAAGTCATTTCAAATTTATAAAAATTATTTAAAGTTACTATTTTATAAGAATTTTTATAATTTTGAAATTTCACATTTTTTTCATATTTTGAAGGAAATTGATTTTCAGGCTTTGCATTTACATTCACAAACAATAAATGAACTTTATTTTATGAAAATTATAATTTCATTAAAGGGGGGTAGTTCATACGACATTCAATTGGCCATCATTTTGAATTTTGGGGGTAAAACTTTCTGAGGTCATAACTCCTCGCTCATTGCTCGGATTGACTATTAGTGCATATTTTCAGGAAGCTCTCAAAAAGAGCTACAACAGAATAGGGTGACATCATACTGACTGTGGTGTGTTTTAACATTTTCAAATTTTTGGTCCATTTTCTAGAATTTTTATTTATATTTCTAACCCTTTCTTTTGTAGACATTTTTTAAACTTTGGCGACTAAAATAAAAATTAAAAAAAATAAAAATTTCATAAATAAATGCATGGTGTGAAGAATGAGCTTCAATATTTCATCCGAAATAATTTTGATCTATTCTTAAGTCATTTCGAATTTATAAAAAATATTTAAAGTTGTTGTTTTATAAGGATTTTTATAATTTTGGAATTTCACATTTGTTTTCATATTTTGAAGGTAAATCAATTTTCAGGCTTTGCATTTGCATTCACAGACAATAAATGAACTTCCCTTTATGAAAATTATAATTTCATTAAAGGGGGGTAGTTCATACGGTATTCCATTGGCCATCATTTTGAATTTTGAAGGTAAAAATCTTCTCGGGGTCATAACTCCTCGCTCGTTGCTTGGATTGACTATTAGTGCATATTTTCGGAAAGCTCTCGAAAAGAGCTACAATGGCGTAGGGTGACATCATACTGATTGTAGTGTGTTTTAATATTTTTAGCTTTTTGGTCCATTTTCCAAAATTTTATTTTTATTTTTCTAACCCTTCATTTTACAAATTTCTTTTAAACTTCGACGACTAAAATAAAAACCCCCAAAAAATAAAATTTCATAAATAAATGCATGGGTGTGAAGAATGAGTTTCAATATTTCATCCGAAATAATTTTGATCTCATTCTAAAGTTATTTCGAATTTATAAAAATTATTTAAAATTACTGTTTTATAAGGATTTTTATAATTTCGAAATTTCACATTTTTTTTCATATTTTGAAGGTAAATCAATTTTTAGGCTTTGCATTTGAATTCATAGACAATAAATGAACTTCCCTTTACGAAAATTACAATTTCATTAAAGTGGGGTAGTTCATACGACATTCCATTGGCCATCATTTTAAATTTTGGGGGTAAAACTTCCTAGGGTCATAACTCCTCGCTCGTTGCTCGGATTGACTATTAGTGCATATTTTTAGAAATCTCTCGAAAAGAGCTACAACAACGTAGGGTAAAATCATACTAATTGTAGTGTGTTTTAACATTTTTAGCTTTCTGGTCTATTTTCCAAAATTTTATTTTTATTTTTATAACCCTTCCTTTTGCAGATTTTTTTAAACTTCGCCGACTAAAATAAAAAAATAAAAAAAAAAAAAAAATTAAAATTTCATAAATAAATGCATGGGTGTGAAGAATGAGCTTCAATATTTCATCCGAAATAATTTTTAACTCATTCTGAAGTCATTTCGAATTTATAAAAATTATTTAAAGTTACTATTTTATAAGGATTTTTATAATTTCAAAATTTCACATTTTTTTCATATTTTGAAGGAAATCGATTTTCAAGCTTTGCATTTACATTCACAGACAATAAATGAACTTCTATTTATAAAAATTATAATTTCATTAAAAGGGGGCTCGTCATATGTACCGTGAGGCCAACAGGTCAGTTGACAAATTAATCAACATAGCTGTTGATGTTGGTAGTTTGGTGACATGGACAAAGGTGTGCAGTGAAGTGGAAAATATTATTAGTCATGAAAAGAAATACAACAACATTAAGGAGAAAGATGAATGGGTGTTCTTTTAACATTTTTTAATAATATGGGGTTTCTTAAATCATACAAATTTGAAATGAAGGTAATAGTGTAAGCTTGAAGATTGACAGAGAATATGAAATGGAAGAAAAGTTTAGAAAATTCAAATTAATTTTTATTAAGTAATGTTTTTATGTTTAGGTATGGGGGCTTGTTAGTAAGGGTTTTGGGATACAAATTTATAAAGTTTCAGTGATTTTAATTTATAGAAGTTAATGATTGTAATAGGTTTTGATTTTGCATTCAATAAATGAAATTTTATTTATAAAAATTATAATTTCATTAAAAAGGGTAGTTCATACGTCATTCCATTGGCCATCATTTTGAATTTTAGGGGTAAAACTTCCTGGGGTCATAACTCCTCACTCATTGCTCGGATTGACTATTAGTGCATATTTTCGAAAAGCTCTCAAAAAGAGCTACAACAACGTAGGGCGATATCATACTAACTGTAGTGTGTTTTAATATTTTTAACTTTCTGGTCCATTTTCTAAAATTTTATTTTTATATTTCTAACATTTTCTTTTGCAGAATTTTTCAAACTTTGGTGACTAAAATAATAAAAAATAAAAATAAAAATTTCATAAATAAATAAATGGGTGTGAAGAATGAGCTTCAATATTTTATCCGAATCAATTTTGATCTCATTTTGAAGTCATTTCGAATTTATAAAAATTATTTAAAGTTGCTATTTTATAAGGATTTTTATAATTTCAAAATTTCACATTTCTTTTCATATTTTGAAGGTAAATCGATTTTCAGGCTTTGCATTTGCATTCACAGACAATAAATGAACTTTCCTTTATAAAAATTACAATTTCATTAAAGGGGGTAGTTCATACGAAATTCCATTGGCCATCATTTTGAATTTTAGGGGTAAAACTTCCCGGGGTTATAACTCCTCGCTCATTGCTTGGATTGACTATTAGTGCATATTTTCGAAAAGCTCTCGAAAAGAGCTACAATGACGTAGGGTGACATCATACTGATTGTAGTGTGTTTTAATATTTTTAGCTTTCTGGTCCATTTTTTCAGAATTTTATTTTTATTTTTCTAACCCTTCATTTTACAAATTTCTTTTAAACTTCGACGACTAAAATAAAAACCCAAAAAAAATAAAATTTCATAAATAAATGCATGGGTGTGAAGAATGAGTTTCAATATTTCATCCAAAACAATTTTGATCTCATTATCAAGTTATTTCAAATTTATAAAAATAATTTAAAATTACTGTTTTATAAGGATTTTTATAATTTCAAAATTTCACATTTTTTTAATATTTTGAAGGTAAATCGATTTTTAGGCTTTGCATTTGAATTCACAAACAATAAATGAACTTCCCTTTATGAAAATTACAATTTCATTAAAGTGGGGTAGTTCATACGACATTCCATTGGCCATCATTTTAAATTTTGGGGGTAAAACTTCCTAGGGTGATAACTCCTCGCTCGTTGCTCGGATTGACTATTAGTGCATATTTTTGGAAAGCTCTCGAAAAGAGCTACAACAACATAAGGTACAATCATACTAACTGTAGTGTGTTTTTTAACATTTTTATCTTTCTGGTATATTTTCCAAAATTTTATTTTTATTTTTATAACCCTTCTTTTTGCAGATTTTTTTTAAACTTCGATGACTAAAATAAAAATAAAAAAATTAAAATTTCACAAATAAATGCATGGGTGTGAAGAATGAGCTTCAATATTTCATCCAAAATAATTTTTAACTCATTTTGAAGTCATTTCAAATTTATAAAAATTATTTAAAGTTACTATTTTATAAGGATTTTTATAATTTTGAAATTTCACATTTTTTTCATATTTTGAAGGAAATCGATTTTCAAGCTTTGCATTTACATTCACAGACAATAAATGAACTTATCTTTATAAAAATTATAATTTCATTAAAAGGGGGTAGTTCATACGTCATTCCATTGGCCATCATTTTGAATTTTGGGGGTAAAACTTCCCGGGGTCATAACTCCTCGCTCGTTGCTCGGATATACTATTAGTGCATATTTTTGGAAAGCTCTCAAAAAGAGCTACAACAACATAGGGCGACATCATACTAACTGTAGTGTGTTTTAACATTTTCAACTTTCTGGTCCATTTTCTAGAATTTTATTTTTATATTTCTAACCCTTTCTTTTGCAGATTTTTTTTAAACTTCGGTGACTAAAATAAAAATAAAAATAAAAATAAAAATTTCATAAATAAATACATAGGTGTGAAGAATGAGCTTCAATATTTTATCCGAATCAATTTTGATCTCATTCTGAAGTCATTTCGAATTTATAAAAATTATTTAAAGTTGCTCTTTTATAAGAATTTTTATAATTTCAGAATTTCACATTTTTTTCATATTTTGAAGGCAAATCGATTTTCAGGCGTTGCATTTGCATTCACAGACAATAAATGAACTTTCCTTTATGAAAATTACAATTTCATTAAAGGGGGGTAGTTCATACGAAATTCTATTGGCCATCATTTTGAATTTTGGGGGTAAAACTTCTCGAGGTTATAACTCCTCACTCATTGCTCGGATTGACTATTAGTGCATATTTTCGGAAAGCTCTCAAAAAGAGCTACAACAACGTAGGGCGACATCATACTTATTGTAGTGTGTTTTAATATTTTTGGCTTTTTGGTCCATTTTCAAAATTTTATTTTTATTTTTCTAACCCTTCCTTTTGCAGATTTTTTTAAACTTCGACGACTAGAATAAAAATAAAATAAAATTAAAATTTCATAAATAAATGCATGGGTGTGAAGGATGAGCTTCAATCTTTCATCCGAAACAATTTTGATCTCATTTCGAATTTATAAAAATTATTTAAATTTTTTGTTTTATAAGTATTTTTATAATTCCAAAATTTCATATTTTTTCATATTTTGAAGGTAAATCGATTTTTAGGCTTTGCATTTGCATTTGCATTCATAGACAATAAATGAACTTTCCTTTATGAAAATTACAATTTCATTAAAGGGGGTAGTTCATATGGCATTCCATTGGCCATCATTTTGAATTTTAGGGGCAAAACTTTTCGAGGTCATAACTCTTCGCTCGTAGCTTGGATTGACTATTAGTGCATATTTTTGGAAAGCTCTCGAAAAGAGCTGCAACAACGTAGGACATCATATTGACTATAGTGTGTTTTAATATTTTTGACTTTCTGGTCCATTTTCCAAAAAAATTATTTTTATTTTTCTAACTCTTCTTTTTGAAGATTTTTTTAAAACTTCGACGACTAAAATAAAAACAAAGAAAAATAAAATTTCATAAATAAATGCATAGGTGTGAAGAATGAGTTTCAATATTTCATCCGAAATAATTTTGATCTCATTCTAAAGTCATTTTGAATTTATAAAAATTATTTAAAGTTGTTGTTTTATAAAGATTTTTATAATTTTAAAATTTCACATTTTTTTCATATTTTGAAGGTAAATCGATTTTCAGGCTTTGCATTTGAATTCACAGACAATAAATGAACTTCTCTTTATGAAAATTACAATTTCATTAAAGTGGGGTAGTTCATACGACATTCCATTGGCCATCATTTTAAATTTTGGGGGTAAAACTTCCTAGGGTCATAACTCCTCGCTCGTTGCTCGGATTGACTATTAGTGCATATTTTCGGAAAGCTCTCGAAAAGAGCTACAACAACGTAGGGTTAAATCATACTAAATGTAGAGTGTTTTAACATTTTTAGCTTTCTAGTCTATTTTCCAAAATTTTATTTTTATTTTTATAACCCTTCCTTTTGCAGATTTTTTTTAAACTTCGACGACTAAAATAAAAATAAAAAAATTAAAATTTCATAAATAAATGCATGGGTGTGAAGAATGAGCTTCAATATTTCATCCAAAATAATTTTTAACTCATTCTGAAGTCATTTCAAATTTATAAAAATTATTTAAAGTTACTATTTTATAAGAATTTTTATAATTTTGAAATTTCACATTTTTTTCATATTTTGAAGGAAATCGATTTTCAAGCTTTGCATTTATATTCACAGACAATAAATGAATTTCTTTTTATAAAAATTATAATTTCATTAAAAGGGGGTAGTTCATACGTCATTCCATTGGCCATCATTTTTAATTTTGGGGGTAAAACTTCCCGAGGTCATAACTCCTCGCTCGTTGCTCGGATTGACTATTAGTGCATATTTTTGGAAAGCTCTCAAAAAGAGCTACAACAACATAGGGCGACATCATACTAACTGTAGTGTGTTTTAACATTTTCAACTTTCTGGTCCATTTTTTAGAATTTTATTTTTATATTTCTAACCCTTTCTTTTGCAGATTTGTTTTTAAACTTCGACGACAAAAATAAAAATAAAAAATTAAAATTTCATAAATAAATACATGGGTGTGAAGAATGAGCTTCAATATTTTATCTGAATCAATTTTGATCTCATTCTGAAGTCATTTTGAATTTATAATTTTTTTTAAAGTTGGTATTTTATAAGGATTTTTATAATTTTGGAATTTCACATTTTTTTTCATATTTTGAAGGCAAATTGATTTTCAGGCGTTGAATTTGCATTCACAGACAATAAATGAAATTTCCTTTATAAAAATTACAATTTCATTAAAGGGGGGTAGTTCAAACGAAATTCTATTGGCCATCATTTTGAATTTTAGGGGTAAAACTTCCCGGGGTTATAACTCCTCGCTCATTGCTTGGATTGACTATTAGTGCATATTTTCGGAAAGCTCTCAAAAAAAGCTACAACAACGTAGGGCGAAATCATACTGACTGTAGTGTGTTTTAATATTTTTGGCTTTCTGGTCCATTTTTCAAAATTTTATTTTTATTTTTCTAACCCTTCCTTTTGTAGATTTTTTTTAAACTTCGATGACTAGAATAAAAATAAAATAAAATTAAAATTTCATAAATAAATGCATGGATGTGAAGGATGAGCTTCAATCTTTCATCCGAAACAATTTTGATCTCATTTAGAATTTATAAAAATTATTTAAATTTGTTGTTTTATAAGTATTTTTATAATTTCAAAATTTCACATTTTTTTTCATATTTTGAAGGCAAATCGATTTTTAGGCTTTGCATTTGCATTCATAGACAATAAATGAACTTCCCTTTATGAAAATTACAATTTCATTAAAGGGGGTAGTTCATATGGCATTCCATTGGCCATCATTTTAAATTTTAGGGGCAAAACTTCTCGGGGTCAACTCTTCGCTCGTAGCTCGGATTGACTATTAGTGCATATTTTTGAAAAGCTCTCGAAAAGAGCTGCAACAACATAGGACATCATACTGACTATAGTGTGTTTTAACATTTCTGGCTTTATGGTCCATTTTCCAAAATTTTATATTTTATTTTTCTAAACCTTTTTTTTGAAGATTTTTTTAAAACTTTGACGACTAAAATAAAAACAAAGAAAAATAAAATTTCATAAATAAATGCATGGGTGTGAAGAATGAGTTTCAATATTTCATCCGAAATAATTTTGATCTCATTCTAAAGTCATTTCGAATTTATAAAAATTATTTAAAGTTGTTGTTTTATAAAGATTTTTATAATTTCAGAATTTCACATTTTTTTTCATATTTTGAAGGTAAATCGATTTTCAGGCTTTGCATTTGAATTCACAGACAACAAATAAACTTCTCTTTATGAAAATTACAATTTCATTAAAGTGGGGTAGTTCATACGACATTCCATTGACCATCATTTTAAATTTTGGGGGTAAAACTTCCCAGGGTCATAACTCCTCGCTCATTGCTCGGATTGACTATTAGTGCATATTTTTGAAAAGCTCTCGAAAAGAGCTACAATGGCGTAGGGTAACATCATACTGACTGTAGTGTGTTTTAACATTTTCACCTTTCTGATCCATTTTCCAAAATTTTATTTTTATTTTTATAACCCTTCTTTTTAGAAATTGTTTTTTAAACTTCGACGAGTAAAATAAAAATAAAAAAAATTAAAATTTCATAAATAAATGCATTGGTGTGAATAATGAGCTTCAAAATTTCATCCGAAACAATTTTTAACTCATTATGAAGTCATTTCAAATTTATAAAAATTATTTAAAGTTACTATTTTATAAGAATTTTTATAATTTCAAAATTTCATATTTTTTTCATATTTTGAAGGAAATCGATTTTCAGGCTTTGCATTTACATTCACAAACAATAAATGAACTTTCCTTTATGAAAATTACAATTTCATTAAAGGGGGGTAGTTCATACGATATTCAATTGGCCATCATTTTGAATTTTGGGGGCAAAACTTTTCGGGTTTATAACTCCTCGCTCATTGCTCGGATTGACTATTAGTGCATATTTTCAGAAAGCTCTCAAAAAGAGCTACAACAAAATAGGGCGACATCATACTGACTGTAGTGTGTTTTAACATTTTCAATTTTTTGGTCCATTTTCTAGAATTTTTATTTATATTTCTAACCATTTCTTTTGTAGATTTTTTTTAAACTTCGACGACTAAAATAAAAATTAAAATTTCATAAATAAATGCATGGTGTGAAGAATGAGCTTCAATATTTCATTCGAAATAATTTTGATCTATTCTGAAGTCATTTCGAATTTATAAAAATTATTTAAAGTTGATGTTTTATAAGGATTTTTATAATTTCGGAATTTCACATTCTTTTCATGATTTAAAGTTGAAGTCATTTTTAATGATGTTAATAGAATCTCCTTCAATGATGATTTTGTTGGGTCATAGATCATCCAAGAAAGATAACCTTTGATATAGAGCTCTAGCTTCAACTACATGATTTATTCAGATGACAATGTTTTTTGCATATGCAAGAATGATTCTCCTGTGATCATATCTGAATATACCTCTAGCTCTAGCTTTTCTATGGTTTCCTTTGGTTGCTCCATCAAATTTGAGCTTAATCTAGAAAATATGGGGTGAAGACCACCTGACAATGG
>JAQPPZ010009651.1:0-29663 GCA_028583015.1 Wollemia nobilis | reverse complement strand
CAATCGTTGGCTTGATCTATCTCAACTTGAATTTGATAGTTGAGAGATTTATAGCCTTCAGATTCTTTAGTGGGCTATAATTATACTAAATATGGCCCTATATTTGACTACTTTTATATTATGAGATCTTAATACCCTATTATTGTATCCTTTCATGATTTTTATTCTTTTATTCTTATTTTTTTCTTTGTATAAGGTTTTAATTATCCTTTATATATCTCTATGTTACTTTTTTAAATAGGGTTATGTGTAAGGGGTTGGCCCCAAAATGTATTTATAAAATTTTGATGAAATAGTTTTGAAATCTAGGCGAATAGTGTCCAAACGCATGTAGAAGGTTCCTAACTATTATTAGGTGCAATGTTGGAAATTTTAAACTTAAAATGGTCAAATTATTATAAAATTGGGGTGAATCAACTCCAAAATAAGTTTGCACCCATTTTTTTTTACTAATGGGTCCTGGTCAAGAGTCCCAAATGTTAGCCAATTCCAAATTTTTAAAATCCTAATTTTAGCTTCAATTTAGCAATAATTAGTACCTTTATATAACCACTGTTTTTAAATATTTTCCCCTTGTTTTGTTTATTCTATTATTCTATTATTAATTTACTAATATTGATCCATAACTCATCATAAAAAGTCATAGTAAATCTTCTTACATGTAGAGATTGTAAGACTTTATTTTTTGACTCGAGCAATGCTTTATTTTCTTCACAAAAAAATACATAAATAGTTTACCATTTTTGTCGATATACTAGTCTTTTTAGCCAACGTCATTATTGTCTTCATCATAGTTAAAATATTAGATTCTATTTAATATCAAATTCTCAAAATATAGGCCTCCCTACATTCCTCTATTGATAGCCCTATTCTTACTAACTTGTTATCTACTTCTTTCTCCTAGGTCTCGATCTCTTTAATATATTTATTTATCCTACTCTCATATAATTCTTTAAAATATTAAATATTTTATTAACTCTTGAGAGAAAAAAAAATATACCATCTTGTCTACTCAAAGATATTTTTTATGCTTTCCACTAAATTTATAGAATGTTCATATTCTTGAATATCCTAGCCAAAGTTTTCAACTCACTTTGTATTTTATCACACATTTTTTTTTTCTACGAATCTAAAACAATCAATACTTTGAATAATGTATAGGGGTTAGGCTTCTAGAATATAATTTGAGGAACTAGTTTCTACCCCTTGAACCTTTTTATCTTAGCCCACAATTGATATTTTTCTTTCATTAGATCTTGATTACTTTTGTGTAAGTTTATAGCTACTTGTACTTGAGATTGAACATTCACCTCTATTAATGTTAGGGGGTTTTCCTAAATTTGAATAAGTACATATCCTATGGCTTCATCTACATGACATGATCCTATTTTTCTAGTAGGTATCATGACTTCTACTATTATAGGGGACACTATTCAAAATTAAGAGGACTAAGTATCTAGTTCTTTGACTATACTTGGATGCTATGGGATTATTTCTTTCATTGATTACTTTGAGTTGCTTTACATCGATGTGATTAAAAGATGTACTCTTTTATTTTAACCAGAGAGATATTTTTTAGGGCCTATGAGGAAGATATTTAAATCCTAGCCTTTTTGTTTTAAGGAGACTTACTTGGGTTTGACAACCTTACTTGATGACCTCTAAGAAAATTGGCTAATATCCTAGTAGCCTAGATTAATTTTTGTATGTATAATGATAACTTAATTACTTGTTATTTATAACTAGAGCATTGGGTATGATCTTGGATGTATTCAATGCCAATTGTAGCTTACTCACATAAGGTGTTTCAATTTGGATAGGGGTTGAGGTAGTTAATTGAATTTGTGTAGAGTAAGTAGGGACAACATATTTACCCTTGCTTGTACTAGTAGTTTCATCATTTGTAGGTTAATCTAACTAAGAAGATTTAACCATTTCTTCAACTAAATTGATATTTTCTACCAAAATTTCCATCTTCTTAGACTCCTGATGGATAACTTCAAGAATAAGGTTCTTGAGTTCCTCTAGGTAGACTATAGGAATAGGTGGAATAATTGTTCCAATTCAAGCTCTTATTACCACTACTAATTTAATAGGATAATTCTTAGCATACTCTATCTAAGTATGTGCTATTTGGTCATACCAATAATTATTCCACACAGGATCAAGAGGATAGCCAATTTTAATGGTTTTTTTAAGATCATACCCAAAAGGGTGTTAGAATTAAAGTGCACTATGCCTTCACCTTGACACTTGTCAGTTTCACTTGACATTTTTCATGTTATCAAATAGGCATTTTGCCTATATATGTAATCCATTTGTATGAATATATATTTCTTCTGTTCATATTCCTAACATTTGGTATCAGAGCTCCAGGTATTCTCTGCCCTTGTGAGCTTGAGGGGGGACCTCATTTTTTTTCCCCCCATTTTCTTCCCTCCTTTTTTCCCCTCCATATTTTTTCAAAATAGGAAGTATGCTCTTCATCCTTTGATGGACGAATTAGAAACCAAAATTTTGAAAAATTTATGGCTGCCAAAATTTCATTAGTGACTGGGAGGTTAAATGAGTTTTGTATCCATCCGTAGAAGTAGTTCCTCCATAGAGGAACGAAAAACATGATATGCTGGTTTGTGTTGTGTAATGGATCCAAATTGATAAGAAAGGAATTAATAGCCAAGGAGTATTGTTAATGGGCAATGATCAACAATAGGAGAAATTTTTTGAAAACTTAACTGTATTTCTTGGTGAAAACACCCATCCCAGTTGTTTTTTGCCCAACATGCTTAACTACAAATATTTTAATGAAGTAGATCTACCATGTGGCTTCCCATAAGATTTACAAACAATATTATCTATGACTATATTTTAATCATCCTATGGTGGATATTTATCTTCTTAATGGCTATGGCCACCGCACCATAGATGTAAGTAGAACCACAATAATAATAAAAAAAATTGCCACCGTCTGAAGTGAAGGTTGTGTCTCAGATTGTTGTTCTAGAGTCATATTTTCCAACATTGCACCTGTTATGTTTTAAAAATTTCACAAATTATTTTTAATAAAGCAATATGGTCTGAGAGGATCCTGTCAAGCAGGAGTTGTAGTAAAAAAAAATTGTTTGTCCCTTTTGTAAGATTGTTCGCCGCTCATGTCTAGCCATTGTTGATGGCGTTTGTATTCATGGGAAGGAGACAAAGGAAGGGAAATGTGCCCTATGGAAATATTGATGGCACAAAGCTACAGTGATGGCAATGAGTGGTGGAGAAGTATTTTTTCACCACTGGGGACCTATCTGTTGCAACACCCGAATGCATGACTGGAGTGTCGTAGATCACCAAAAGTGGATCAGATTTTTTTTAAAAGCATGTTTATGTTTTTCAGATCTTCAAAATTTTTGTGTGCGCATATGAGACCATGGAAAATATAAACAGAGGTGGAAGTATGACTGATTTCAAACTTCTCATCTTCCATTCTCTGTGGCCTTAGTGAAAAATTTATCCCATTTTGTGCTATGCCCATAATTTCCAATCTATCTGTGTTGTGTTTGTTTCTATTTGTTGTTGACAAAGTGTGAAGTTTCAGGTCATTTCTTGGTTGTATTTTTGTTGCTTTTCGATCTCAATCGGGTAATAGGCTATTTTTTGACATGGCCCTCCCAAAATTATTTTCCTCATGGAAATTCCACCCTCATTTTTTCCACCCATGTTTTTTTCCTCTTCAATTATTTTCTTCAAGATAGGGAGTATGCTCTCCATCAATGAGATTGATCAGAAACCAGAAGCTTGAAAAAATTAATGGCTGCCCATACCTTGGTTTCCATCCACAGAAGTAATTTCTCATGAGAGAAATGAAAAGTGGGAAAAATAAATACGCCATATGGCTCAGACTTATTTTATAACCTCTTTGTGTAGGTATTTTTTTTACGTTTGTGTAGGTGTTTGTCAGGGAAATTTAACGCTTATGGAAGGTTCGTATTTGCAAGAAGAGAAAGAAAATTCAAACTACAAGTGGGTAGAAATCATCGGAGAAGTGTAATATGGTCAGCAATTGATTTCTAGTTACCGATATTTTCCAAGAATGTTATTTTTGTTTTGCTATCCACCACGTTATAGGAGGCCCTTTCGAGAAAGCAGCTACAGCTGTAGAGAAGTACCTGTGCATTAAGTTGATGATTTATTTTTATGATGGCAGCCCCACAATATAACCAACTATAATTTTAGGAATAGGAATGGATGAGATATGTATTGATACAAATGGATTACATATATAGGTAGAAGGTCTATTTGATAACATGACAAATATCAAAGAAATATGATAAGTGTCAAGAAGTATGTATAGTGCACATTAGAATATTCTAACAAAGGGTCATCTCTATGATTAATCTAGGGGTACAATAGTCTATAGAATAAGGGCCAATAAGTTTCTCAAGGATCATATCACATCCAATTAAACTCTAAAAATTCATATTCATCCATCCTCCATATTACCCTCAACATGCTCGAATAACCCTTATAGATCTAGTGGCCTAGCCTACAAAGAACTTCAATCCATGATATTTTTTCTATCTTCTTGTTCAATCTCATATTTTCTTCTTTAGATATTTTTCTAGTTATTTATAGAGTAGCTATGGATATTGGAAAATATTTTAAAAGTACCTTTGGGGGTATTTTTTATCCAAAGAGTCTTATATAATATAATTCTTCAATAAGAAATTAATCACTTATCTACTTTTCATTTAAAAATATTACTATTCTAGAGCCTATATAACCAATAACATATCCATGGAGTAGCAAATGGATGGATGGGATAAAGTATCCAAATAACTGAGAATATTTAGACCATCCTCCATGGATCGATAGGAATCTATCTTACACATCAGTGACATCTACTCCTCCTCATTCTTTGATTCTTTGTTAATCACTATGTCCTATTAGTAGATGAATAAGAATTGAATATTAGGAAAAAGAAGGTGTTTGCTCCAATTATTCTCAAGTGTCTTGTTGAAATACTACCAATTATTTATGTATTTTATCACAAATAACATATTTCCATCTATATATTGGAGCATGACCTCTTCTATTACACTCGATGATTAGATATATCACTTATCTATTAATCCAAGTCCAATATTTCATTTCCAACATAATATTGGTCATGTCAACATAATCCATTTCCCAAGGATGTAGCATGAACTTATTTATTGAAAATTCATATGACACATTATGATCACGTCTAAATATTTTTTGCATAAGTAAATGTATGAAGCAAATTATGAGATAGCATAGATATTACATGTCCATATAAAGTCAATATGGTAGGTATTAACTAAAAAATATTCGTAAAACTATCAAATTTTCTTTTGAATATGTATCAATGGTTGACATCCTTGAATGCTCTAGTTGTTAGGTTATAATTTATTGCTAATCAGGATAAGATCTAATGAATATTAAACCCTATGGTACATGATCCTCCTAAAATTATTGGTCTATCTATTGCAGTAAGGGTTTTCTTTATTTTAAGTCCTTCATGCCCTTTTTAATACTCCTTTGAGAAATATGTGATGACACTTGTAGTTCTTATTTATATTTTCAAAACTAAATATCATCGTGTTCTCTAATTCCCACTATTGTATGAAATTTATTTTTCTATTGGTCCTGAATTTCTTTGTAAATTCTACTACATCCTTAGCAAGGGATTTCCATGGCACTATTTTGTATGGGTTGACCTCTACAATATTATTGATGCTAATACTTTTCTTTAAATACACTATAAACACTCAATTTCTCAAATACTCAGTGTAATCAACCCTTAGTTTCTCAACAAAGGCTCACTATAAGTGAAGCTTGATAATTTAGATAAGTATTTATAGTAATATGAGAAGTTGCTTCACATGCTTATTCTTAATTATTGCCAACTATGTTGTTATTTTCTGCCATCGTTCAACTACCACCTTACCTTCCATAATGATATCAATTGCCATACCATAGTGCTTTTATAATTTGTTGTTGACTTTATATGCAGAGTTATTTGAAACTAAGTAACCTTATGATCTTCTTATTGGATGGGAATTGTCAAAGGAAAATATGAACTTTAGAAAAATGGGGCTACATCTAAAATATAATTAGTTAGATTAATCATGATCAATAGATGGGTAAGGAAAATTAAGACTAAGAATATTGTATAGGGAAATAAATGAGTTGATCAAAGGTAAAAATATTATGATACCCCTATCAAACTTATAATTTTAAATAAAATAAAACTAAGTATTGAATGTGGACCATTAAGAAAAAAAAAAAAGGCTAACCATTAGACTATTAAAATACTTGTATGTAATTTAAAAGAACTAAATCTTTGATGATCATGGACTAATATGGAATTTAGGTCTATCCTAGAATATAATAACAATATGAACTAGACTTATGAACCTATGAAATATATTTTAAGTTTAAAATAGGGGCATATATTATTCTAGATTTTTAGAATCCAACACCCCTACTAAGCATGTTTTTCTTTTTATAAAACATTATGTGCTAAACATAGTTTTTATTCTTAAATTAATTTACTACAAATGAAATTGATGCTATCATGGAAATTTTTTATATTATTATTGAATTGTATAACAAAAGTAAAATATTTTATTTTTGTATGAATTATCTATTCTTTTTTATCTTGGTAGATATTTTTTTGGCAATGCCCCTTTACAATGTTTGATCAAATTAATATTTTGTTATTTTATTGTACTATTATTTAAAGCATATTTATAACCTTAGGTTGATCCATATTACCATATAGTAATTATAAACTGGATAAAAATGATCTTAGTCAATGGCACATGAGAAAATTTTAGCATTGGATAAATATTTTCCACATGCATCTCAATATACCTCGTATCCCCACATACTGCTACCCCATAAAACCATTATATTTGTATTTGCATATCCTAAAATTAGAGATATTTTTTTCTAATACACATTACATTAACATACCTTATAAATCCCATAAACCATATGTCTTGCAAATAGATAACATATCTTCACTCTTTGTTCTCACATTGATATTTTATATAACTTATAAACTACATAAAATATTTATATTAGTAAGTTAGCCTTTTTTAATATTAGAATATTAAATCTACAATTATTTTAATAAGATATGGATGACTTCTGGAGATTAAAAATTTGCTTTAGAGGAGGGACATTTTTCATAGGACTACCTAAACTATCAAACTTGTTTCGGCCATATCTCACTCATCCAGACTCGAATTGAGCTAAAATTTTGAAGGTAGATGCCTATAAAAGCCTATAATATCTCCACAAATTTTTATATCATTTGGATCAACACAAATCCTAGCACATCCCTATGTGTGAACATAATTTTTGGTAAGCAGCCATGCGAGGGTTTCATCTGGGTTGATTGCAAGTAGCTCCATAGGTTGGTTTTTAGGGCATTCGGGTCCTAGTGGCCAATATTTTTATGGTTTATGCTCAATATTGTAGTAGGAAATATTGCAAGGGATCTAATATGGGTTAGAAATTTATCTTTCAATAGATCATACTATGAACTTGAGTGACAACGACTTCCAATTTTATGCACAAAAGAAAAGTGAAAACCATACCTTTACACGACATCTAGGGCAAGGATTAAAGAGATCACAAAACAAGTTTCAATCAGTTGATAAAAAAATGGCTCATATCTCAAGTGAATCTCATGCTAAGGTGCAACCACAAAATAATTCTACTCGTGAAAACCCCTATCAAGGGTAAGAATTGTGAAGACTCAGCCCCAAAAATAAATTTTAGGGATTTCATCCATGGTGGATAGCCTCAACTCAATGCTAATATCAATCTTAGGGCTTCCCATAAACCTCTAAGAATGCCTAATATTGATCCCAGGGAAAATAAATTCAAGATGTCTTAAAGCAGTGATGGAACTCCTATTGTTAAGCTTGATATGGGTAACATTCAGATGGCATTGAAGATTAAAAAAAAGAGGACTAATTTATCGGTTCATGGATTTTCATCTGAGCCTATCTGCTTTCAAATTTTGGGCAGTAAAAATCTGGAAAACTAAAGGTGATTTACGAATCTCTATTTATCTAAATAGTTATTTTCTTATTTTATTTGCTAATAATGAAGATAGAAAGAAAACTTTTCAAGAGGGTCATTGGTTATTTGGAAGGGCAGGGATTTTCATGAAGCCCTAGCATACTAAATTTAAATTCAAACAAGAGATGCCTTCTATAGCTCCCGTGTGGGTTAGACTCTTTGGCCTCCCTGTTGAATTTGGAATCCTACTATTTTTTCTTCAATTGGAAACTCTTTAGGAAATTTTATGATGACTGCTGATTGTACTCAAAATTTTGAACATATTATTTATGCTTGGATTTGTGTTTTAATGGATTTTGACAAACCCCTACCTAAAAATATCACATTACAATTTAGGAAAGACACTTGGGAGCAAGTAGTGGACTATGAGAACATTCATTTTCATTGTAGAATTTGCCATGAATATGGTCATTTGGCCAGTGCTTGCCCAAATAAAATTATTTATCAAAATAAATAAGATATAAACTCAGCAGGTTTCCAAATTCCTAAGAAGAAGAAAACTCAAAAAAACCAGTTATGAAGGATCAATCAAAGTCATTTGCTAATATGTTTGAAATCTTGTCTACAAATGATGTCCCAAGTGAGGAAGAGGAAACAATGGAAACATAAATCTTAGAAACACAATTTAAATATGAAGTGGAGAACTCAGAGACAAACCAACAAATAAAATATTTTCAACAAAAAAAAAAGAGAAAATTTATACAAGAAAAACAATCTTTTAAATGTCAAAACTTTAAATAATACAAGTCCCAAATAGACTCTGTTGAACCCTCTAGTAAAATTTTGACCATGTACAAGCATTCTTCAATGTTAGAAGCCATATTATATTCAATTGGAATAAGTCAAGAAACAAGGAAAAAAACTGAAGATGGATTCTAATAAAAAAGCAAGTTGCAAGACCAATCAATATCATATGGTAAAAGAAGGTGAAAAACTTTTAGAGGAAGGTAATATTAATGCCCTTCCCAAAATTTTTACCCCTGGTATTAATGAAAATCATCCCTTGGAATATTAGAGGACTCAAAGGGAGTCTTTCAAAACAAAATGAAATTAGAAGAATAATTCAGATAAATCATCCACATCTTGTTTTCCTTTAAGAAACAAAGATGCGAATGGATAATATGGACTCAATTTCCAGTAAAATTTGGCTAGCTAGAAAAGTGGTTTCCCTAAGTTCCCAGGGGACTTATGGTGGCATTGCCTATCTTTGGGACCCAAAATATGTAGTTATTCACCATATGGTTGGCAGTTGGGATCTGTTGTCTATAACTATTCAAAGTACACATTTCAACCAAATTATACTCTACATTACTATTTATGATCTGATAGCTTTGGAGGAAAAAATAAGACATTAGAAGGATATAACTCATATTATCTATCATTTTCCTGAAGCTTGGATCTTGATCGGAGGAAATTTCAATACCATTCTCTCTCTGGATGAGAAAATGGGGGGAAATAGAAATTTGGACAAAAGCACTAACCTCATGAGTGAATATATTGTAAACCTTCATCTTGTGGACATCCAACCAGATAATGGCCTTATGACTTGTTCTAATAGAAGGTAAGGCTTAGCTTGTATAATGGATAGATTGGATAGGTTTTTTCTCTCTAAAAATTTCTTAATCCATGGTCACATTCCTAAAGTGAAGACTCTTTGGCCAGTCATGGTGGAAATTTGGAAAACCAATGTGAGTTTCTCTCCTTTTTGTTTTCAATTAATGAGGCTTAGAGACATTTCCTTTAGAACTCATGTGCAAAAATGGTGGAAGGAAGGTAAACCTACGCATAGGACTAAGATGTTATGTTTTGCAAAAATATCGTAATACATTAAATCCAAAATCAAGACTTGGAACTCAAAAGAGTTTGTGGATGTTCATAAAACAAATATGAATTTATTGCTCATATTGAAAATTTGAATAAGAAAATCCATTTAGATGGCCTTATAGATAAGAGAAATGCAAATGAAATTAAACTCACAACTCAGCTAGAGGAATGGGAAAAAAGAGAAGAAATCTTATGGAAGCAAAATCTAGAATTAATTGGCTCAAAGGAGATCGAAACACAAATTTCTTCCACAAATATTTTCTAGCTCGAATATCTCACAACTTTATTTCTTCCTTGAAATCAGATTCTGGACATGTTGTTTATAATTGGGATGGCATGAACTCTATTGTTTGTGGATTACTTTTCCAATATTTTTGTTGCTACTCCTCTTGACTAGACTTCTCAACAAAATATTCTTCAAGCAATCCATTCTCTTATCACTTCTATGGAGAACTCTATTTTGACTATTCCTATAACTATCAATGAGCTTCAATAGGTAGTTTTTAAAATGCAAAAAGGGAAACACCCAGGTCTTGATGGTTTTCCCATTGAGTTCTACCAAGAGTTTGGGATATCCTTCATGTTGATTTATTAGAGGTGGTGAAATAAGCCATGAAATCCAAATAAATTTTGAAGGTTATTAATAAAACATATATTACTCTTGTTCCAAAATCTCAAGAGGTTTATCATATCTTAGCTTTTAGACCTATTGCTTTATGTAATGTTCTTCTCAAAATCATTACTAAAATCATGGCAAAAAGGTTGAAGCTTCTTTTGCATAAGATTATTTCCCCGAAGCAAGGGGGTTATGTGTAAGGGCATAAAATATTAGATGAGATAGTTCTTTTTTAGGAAGCCATTCATTCCATGTATATGTAAAAATTCCCTTCCATGTTCATTCGGTCAGACTTATCCAAATCTTGTGACAGAGTGGATTGGCACTTGCTTATCAAATTTTTGAGGCAATTTGGTTTCTCTAAGGATTTGATGGATTGGATTATGGGATGTGTCTCTTTAGTTTCCTACTTAGTTCTTATCAATGGCAAGCCTTCTCAGTCATTCCCAGCTTCCAGAGGTATTAGGCAAGGTGACTTGCTATCCCTTTATTTATTCATCATTCTTACTGAATGCTTGGGTAGGACTATAACCAAAAATATAGAAAAAAATAACTTTATGCAGTTACCATTGCTCATGGAGCTAGACATATCTCTTATATTCAATTTTTGGATGACTCTACTATTTTACGTAAATCTACAATTAAGTAAGCTTCTAATATTAAGCAAATCATTAGTTGTTTTTCTAAGGCTACTGGGTAGTTGATCAATGAAGACAAATCTAAACTTATTTTCTTTCATTACTCTGCTAGACAAGAATCCATGGTCTTGGATAAATTAAGATATAATAAGACCTCCCTTCCAATCAATTATGTAGGTATTCCCATCAATATTCAAAGGCAAAAAAATAAATATTGAAATTAGTTGTTGGACAAATTCAAGAAGAAAATTAGAAAGTGGACCAATAGGTGGCTTTCTTCTAGGGGTAGAATAACCTTGGTAAAATAAGTCCTTTAAGATATTCCTATTTATGTATCTTATGTGTTGAATATCCCAAAGGTTGTTCTTCTAGAATTGGATCAAATTAGTCATCATTTCCTTTGGAGTGGTACTAAGGAGAAAATAAAATGGGCATTGGTGAAATGGGATACTTTATGTCTTTCTAAGAATGAAGGGTGGTTATGATTCCAGTATTATATTAATAACAACAAAGATTTAGCTGCTAAATTATATTGAAGGATGTTGCATAACCCAAATGCTCTTTGGACCAATAATCTTCATGCTAAATATACTAAGAACAAAAGTCCTTAAGACCTTGTCCGCTATCAACTTCCTACCAAAGGTTATCCTATTTTAGCAGCTCTTAAGACTAATGAGGATTTGATAAAGAAAAAATATTTTGGATCATTCATAATGGTCAATAGGTGAATTTTTGGGTATATTCTTGGGATGGTCACAAGCCTTTGATGACTCAATTTCTTGATTGGAGGCCTTGGATGAAAGAGCTTCACCGAGATAATTGGATAAAGGTGGCTAATTAATGTTGGTACTATACTGGAAATTCAAATGTTGGTAGATATTGGATCCCTATTGAGGAATGGCCTATTAAAATCCTAGAAAGGTAAATACAAGACATCCAAGGTATCCTTCATATGAGAACTCTCTCTTGTCCCATGAAAAATATTGTTTTGGATGGAACAACACTACTAAGAGTGAGTATTCAATTGCTCAATATTATTTGAACTTTTGCCATAATAATCCCAACCATTCTTCTGAAATATTTGCTCAATTGTGGGATCAAAAGCTCTGGCCTAAGGTGAGGTTCTTTAATTGGATTTTATTGCATCCTAGGGTGCTTATTGGTGAGCAACTTATGAAGCATGGTTTTCATGTCCCTTTCAGATGTGAAATGTGTGAAGAGAATGTAGAAACTCTCAACCATATTTTTATTGAGTGTACAATAGCCTCTGAGCTATGGAGGAGAATGACAACTTTACTTGGTTTATAGTGGTCCATTTTTTAACTTTTGAATAGATTTGGAGGTATTGGCCTAATCAAGAGGGTGTTGATAATTTTATTAGGCAGTTAGTTTGAATGGGTTCTACCATTATTTTTTGGAATATTTGGAATGAAAGGAATAGCTAAATTTTTAATCAATATAGGAAGGATATTCACTATATTTTGCAAAATACAATAGCCAACTTAGTTGAATGAGTCCATCAACTCCTTAATCACCCCCAAAACTCCCACCAAAGATGAGATCAAGTGATGCAAAGATTGAATATTAAATATTCTAAGGGTAACCAACTTAAAGGCAATGCGAGTTTTAGTAATATGGATAGGACAATAAATTGGCAACCTCCTGTAGACACCAAAACAACACCAATCCGATTATGTGACTACAAACACTGATTGCATTGACACACATAGCTTTCAATGTAGCCCTCAGAGGTCAAACAGTGGTCCTAGCCACTTACACAGCAGTTTAGAAGGTCGAAAAGTAAACAAAACAAAGTTGGTCATTTTAACAAGCCTTAATTAAAAGTAAGCTTTTATCAAAAACAAGCCTCGGCTGAAGTGTCGCGATATCGTGACACTTCGGCCCCAAAACAAGCCTCGGTCGAAGTGTCACGATATCGCGACACTTCGGGCCCCAAAACAAGCCTCGACCGAAGTGTCATGATATCGCAACACTTTGGCCCCAAAACAAGCCTCGGCTGAAGTGTCATGATATTGCAACACTTCGAGCCCCAAAAAAAGCCTCGACCGAAGTGTCATGATATCGCCTAACTTGGGCCCCAAAACAAGCCTCGGCCGAAGTGTCACGATATCGCTACACTTTGGGCCCAAAACAAGCCTTCGGGCCCCAAAACAAGCCCCAACCGAAGTGTCACGATATCGCGACACTTCGGCCCCAAAACAAAGCCCCGACCGAAGTGTCACGATATCACGACACTTCAGCCCCAAAATAAAGCCCCGGCTGAAGTGTCACGATATCGTGATATTTCAAGCCCAAAACAAAGCCCCGGCCAAAGTGTTGCGATATCGCGACACTTTGGGACCAAAACGAAGCCTCGGCCGAAGTGTCGCGATATTGCGACGTCGTGATATCTTGACACTTCGGGCCCAAAGGGAAGCCTTGACCAAAGTGTCATGATATCACGACGTCGCGATATCGCGACAAACTCCCATATTCGTGCCAATATGGACTTAACCAATCAGAGGCAGACCTTAACCAATCAGAGGCGGACCTTAACCAACCAGAGGCTGGACAAAAATTTTGAAGCGACGAAGTGCTGCCAAAATCAAACACTCGATTGCATCCTTTTAGATTCATTTCTTCTACACCCATAATCTCTTTCGTAGGAGAGGTTATTGGTGGCTGCTAGAAGGTGAACCCAGACCTCGATACCCGACATTGGATCACAGGAATCCATTAATTCGACGACATCACAACCTGAGATATTTTGGGCCCTTTCTTAGTGGATTGGTACCAAAATCAAGTTTTAACGGGGGCAGCCCACTTGGGCACCCCACACACGTTCTTAGTTTCAATTTAATTTATGTTGTTTTTGAATATATCCTACAGTTAACAATGTTTAAATAGACTATGCTTTTTGTTCGAATATATATATACTGCATTACGTTTTATGTCTAATTTAGATTTCAGAAGATATTTATTGAATACATCTGGCATTACGTTCTACGTTCTACGCTATTGGTTCTTCACTAACTTGCAAGTAATAGTGATTTGTTTCATCGATTGTTCTGCTGGCAGTAACTTCTGGTGACGTTGTTCGATTTCTGTCATAGTTGCAGGTTGCGTAGAGTTGTTTTGTTTCTCGATCTAATCTGTCTTTTGCATGCATATTTCATTAATTTAAAAAGAACAAACTTTCTCTATGTGCAGTAGGTGCTACTAAAACTTTCATTGTTTCTTTGATTGCAGGAGAAGCAGCAGCAAGAAGGGATTCATCGGCATAAGTGGCGGCACCACTTTGGCCCACCCGTTTCAAATGTGGGCATGCAGAAGAAGATCACTATTCACTTTTTGTAATGGAAACATGCTAACTCTCCTATCCCTTAAAAAGGGAGGAGACGTATTGTAACCGAGTTGGAATCACATTAATACAAAGGGCTGTGCTCCTGCTTTTGATTTGATTATATCCATGTTATTTCATGCATCAAGCTAGCTAGTTCACATTGCAACAATTAGTGTCTCTTTTATTTCTGGAATCTCATGCTTTCAGTGGCGATCACGGTGGGATGCTGTCCCTAGGTTTTTAGATCAGGTAACTGATCCATTTCTATGTTTTGTGCTTGATAGGTACAAGTTTTTTTAAAGCAGACTGTTATTCGTCTCTGACTGTGACGAATACCTTACTGTAATTCGTTTGACCCTGAGACGAATTTAAATCCGTCTCTGGTAGGGACGAATTTTGTTCTGCAATTCATATCACAGAGGGACGAATTCCTTCCTGTAAATTTTTAGATTCGAGGATCGAAACAAGCAAGTCTGGGCGAGAAAGAGGTAAGGGTTCCAAACTGTCTTTGTCATTTTTTGATTTTTTGCTTTCATTTTCTGTCAATTCTTGTGTGCTTAAAAAAAAAAATAGTGGTTGATTGCATGTTTCATTTTTCTAAGTAAAATAAACCACACACACATCACGTGGCACATTTTAAACCAAGGAGCTGGTCGTAAGACCCCAGCCCTTGAGCAAGACCAACGGTGGGTTCATAACCACCTTGGCTTAGCTTTGCATCCATTTCCCCGATTGTCACTGTTGTTTGGCGTAAATCCTAATGAAATTTGATCGAGTGTCACTAGGATAAGTCTTCTATGGTAGGTGTCATTAACAGGACAATACCCCCTTCCGTACCGCCTATGTTCCACGTACCATCTGCTCTCACGTACCTATAGTTTCCCTCTCGTAAGGGCAGGTATATAGAGAGGTTGGTATATCGGTCCGACAATGGTATATTGAAGGGGCGACCATTTATGGGAGTCATATGAGCCAACATTATGCATTTAAACGTTCTTCAAAATTTGCAAAAACAAAACAAAACATCAAAATGTACTAAACCAGTTTAGGACACACTATTAATCCTTAAAAGAGATAATCACTGTTTGTGTATGTGTGTGTTCATTTCCGCTTAGTGTAACAAAAAAAATAAAAAAAAATCATAAACAAAAGATAAAAATCCATGCATTTTGTCTCTCACTCTAAAAGCTCCAAGGATTCCCGTAATCGCTTGGTCACTCCAAAATGCCCCAAAGGTGTCCATGAACCCTTTGGTCAACCCAAAAGTGCCCCGAAGGTTCCCATAAGTGATGCAAAAGCATCCAACAAAATATGGGAAATATTATAATTTTCCCTAAATTTTAGTGCATCTTGTCGGGGCCATAACTTCTCAACGTAGCTCCTTAGAGTTGTATTTCCCCAGAAATCCAGTTTTCGGGGCCAAATTCCATCATCTAGGGCCCCGAAATTAGGTTTTAAAATTACTCACCTAATTTTTTGTGCTTTTTGATCTGTTTGAAGGTCAATATCTCCTAACGTATTTAGAGTTAGGACTTGAAACTTCAATTTTGGGCCCCATCTGACTCATTTTCAATTTTAGGTTTTTTTAGTGAGACATCACAATGGTGTTCACCTGTAGCGAAGCCCACTCACGGGCAGACGCTATGAGGAATATCCAAGGAGGCACAAGTCACCTCCGATATAGCCCCAAGGATTTGGTCATACCACCTTGGTGGCCTGACACACAAGGCAGACCCCTCCACACCTTAACGGATAAGGACTATAGGGGCACCCCTTCTAGGAGCACTTCGGTTCAGCATAGCACCCAACACACACCCTTCCATGAGGGGTATATCCATAGGAGAGCTCCCTTAGATGCTCGCTATGAGTGGTCACCATGAGATGAAGCGCTAGGTCAACATAGGGTTCGACGAGAGGAACCACATGATTACACTATCCCTCCTTCACCCCCTCTAGTTGTCAGGACTACAAGGACAAATACAAAGCACAAGGCTCCTTAGGCGGGGCGAGCCAACTTCGCCCGTCCCTTTTTCACTTATGAAATAGAGCATGAGGAAAACCCTTACCTTCCTCAAGAGCAATATACATCACGGGAGAAATACGCCTCTGCAAATACTAGCTATCAGGATCACCTACTGAGGCAAGAGCCTCGGATAAATGCCACTACCTCCAACAGAGGGAGGTGGCCTATAGAGATATTGGATCACTATGATCAAGATAGATATCTAGGAGAGGCATCTAGGCCTTCTAGACATGAGTCGGTAGGACCAACTATCTTAGAATTTGTCAAGCATTTCGCACACCGGATGCAACTCACGCAACTTGAGCTAGAACGACAATAGTTAGAGCAATGGTATCTTCTAAATAAAGAGCACCTCCACCGCCAGAAGGATGAGTTGTTCCCACACACTATGAAGGAGAGGACTCCAACCCCTCACACGCATAAGACAAAATATTATGAGAGGCATAACCCCTGGGTGCGAGACAAGTCTCCACAACCTCATCAAGCATCGCCCCCAATGCCTCCTAGACATGAGCGGGAGGCTACTCCTATAACCAATGATGGGTGCCTTCCTTAGGAACCCACTCAGGTTTATAGGCCACCCTTAGAAATTCATTAAGAAGCCTCTAAGGAATCAGAGCAAGAAGAAGAGCAGGAGGAAATGCCCTACCAAGGCATGGGGGGTGCTATCTGGCCACCCCTCCATAGGCCCCAAGTTCCTCAACAAGAACCAACCAAAGAGGAGGAGCTCAAATCTCTCGATACATGCAAAGCACTAGAGAACTTAGAGTCGATAGAGACCAAGATTTTAGAGCTTCCAAGGCCCAACTTACATGAGGCTCCTTTCAAAGAGGATCAACCTTTAATCATAGGGCTACCTGATGATGCAGTCCTCCATGTCTCAAAATATCTAGATTTTGATGAGCTATACTCACTGGCCGAAGGTGAGGATAAGACAGAGATAGCCCACAACAATCACATGCGACAACATCGACATCCCATAAATATCGAGGAAGCACTTCAACAGATAAACATAATACTAGGGCATGAGTGGCGCGTTAACCCACCACAATGGAACCAACTGTTTAGGGCACACAAAGATCAACTTATACCCAAAGACCTCATAGCAACATCAGTGTCGAGGGCGGACCCTGTCGTCCTATCCATGCATAGGGCTGATCCATTCATGCCAATACCTCCAAAGCCAGATCCGGAGCGCAAAGACCATCAAGTTGGGGGTACCTCTATCCCTTGAAGAGCAAGCCAAAAGCTCCAAGGATTACCATAATTGCTTGGTCAAACCAATAAGTTCCAAGGATTATCGTAATCGCTTGGTAAAAACCTAAAAAGCTCCAAGGATTATCGCAATCACTTGGTCACCCCAAAAGCCCCAAGGATTATCGCAATCGCTTGGTCATCCCAAAATGCTCCAAAGATTATCGTAATCACTTGGTCACCCAAAAATGTCCAAGGATTATCGCAATCACTTGGTCAAAACCCAAAAGCTCCAAGGATTATTGCAATCACTTGGTCACCCCAAAAGCTCCAAGGATTATCGTAATCACTTGGTCACCCCAAAAGCTCTAAGGATTCTCGCAATCGCTTGGTCAATCCCAAAATGCTCCAAGTATTCTCGCAATCGCTTGGTCAATCCCAAAATGCTCCAAGGATCTCTATAAATTGCTTGGTCAATCCCAAAATGCTCCAAGGATTTCCACAATCGCTTGGTCAAAAACAAGAAAATTCAAAAATAACAAAAATCATCAAAAACAACAAAAATTTGCATCTCATTTCTAGGCATACTCAAATTCATCAATAGAGACCTCTTCTCGCACTTCATCTTCATATTCACAAAAATCAATCCAAAAAGAATACAAAAATACATAGCTACATTAAAGCATTGCATCCATACATTGCATATTTGTGGTCATACGGGTCAAAGGCACCATAGGCTATAATTGCTCTGCTAGTCCATCTTGTTCCACACTGTTCCATTTTACAAAAACAACAAAAACACCATGCATTGCTTTTTACCACATGAGAGTCAGTGGTCTTTTAATGTATCAAGAGTTTTCATGATTCAATCATCAATTTGCTCTTTAGCTACGTAATGTACTGAGTCAGATAGATTTTACGAAGGTAGAGTCACACTTGAAATATGCCTTGTTACGTAACATCCCAACACAAATTAAAACACATAAAAAATTCCCAAGTTGTGTGAACGAAAGATGAAACTTGCACAGTAATCCAGGTCGCCATAAGCGAAACGGTTATCTTGCTCATCCCCCCGTGCGAATGGTTCTAGAATGCTGAGAATTGACAAAAGGACGAGCTCTTTCCTATCCATTCACTTCCATAAAATAGTGGTTTTTACCACTACCAAATCCCAATCATAATTGGTTCCAAAATTTGTAAGGATTTGTACTACATGTCCCTACCAAGGATGGGTAGTCATCCCCAAAACCTAAAGGGATCAACACCATTCACAAAAAAAAATTCAACAAATCATCATCCTAACACTTTCCATTCACCTTTGGTCTCCAAGTTGTAAGGATTCGTACTATCCGCCCTTAACCAGGATGGGTAGTCATCCCCAAGGCCTAACAGATCAATGCCCTTACTCCATAATCTCCATCACCCCCTTGGTTCCCAACGTCATAAGGATTCGTACTACACGTCCCTGCAAAGGATGCATAGTCATCCCCAAGTCCACAAGGATCAAGGCCACTCACAAGCCCAAACTCACAATACTCAAAATACAAAATCAAATAACAGTGGTTATCACCACTATTCAAAATCCTTGCTCAAAAAGAATTAATAGAAAATAAACAGTGATTTTCATCACTATATAGACGAGCAACTTTCTAAATCATTCAGCCAACAAATATCTTGAAATTGAATCCCTGGAATTCTCAGCATTCGGAAATCATCTAGGTGATCCTCATTACAGGTTTGGTTAATAGCCTATCTGGCAATGGCGATATCCTACCCACATGATGATATGTCTGTCACATTCACTTTGCGTGCGTGCAGACCAATGTTTGCATAAGGATGAGCTAGCTTATGGTATCCTGGATAACATCGTAGATTAATCTAAATAAATACAACAAAGGAGTTAGTGGAGCTAATTAGGTGATCCTCGATACGAGTTCGGTTGAAAGCCCATCCGCACTGGCGGTATCCTGACAAATACCACATAAAGAACTCAATTGCACACACAGGGATGTGAAATAGCTTGGTCAAAAACAAGTCCGATTCATACCTTGTTCAAAAGTCTTGTAATATAAAGTACAGTCATGGCTAGTAAGTTAAAACTGTCTGAGTCTCAGAAAACCTTAGCTACATTTCTAAACCAACTATGCCACTTTTCATCCTTACAATACCATCAGAAAATACAAAAAAAAGAAAAACCACATGTATACATACAAAGTCATGCATCACAGCAATCGCCTAAAAGACAAAATAATAGAGTTCTAAATAGTCTATGGTGCCATAGCCAAACATCACAAATTCTATCCATCCATTCCATTTCTGCATATCACATATAAATCAAAAACATTTGCATTCATCACAACATATGCATCCATCAAAATAAATCAACATACAACAATCACATTTATCATACCATATGCATACATCAATATAAAGTAGCATGCATCCATCAACATCAATCATTATGCATAACATAAAATCATGACATATACACAAAGCAAGAAAAGCAAAACAACAAAAACATCCCAAAAATGTAACACAAAAACATTAGCAATAAGCATTGCCGGACACAAGTGCTCTTGCACTTAACCTCTTGGCATATAAAAATCAATGTCGAGGTTCAAATTGTCATTCTCCTACTTCCCCAAGAAGGCTACCATAGTTGGACCGCTCCACGGGAAGGCGGGTTTTTGACGATTTCACCCCATTATGGCATCACCAAAAGGGTTAACACCCACCAAAAATGGGTCCAAATGTCGAGAAATTGCACATGCTTAAACGGTAAAACATCTAAAGGCATCCTTGCACAAGTCATCTTGGGTCAAGCGACTCGTCGCTTTTCTCATGAAGGTCATTCCCTCATCAATTCGTCGCTTGAGGGGTAGTCACACTTAGTCACCAATCAACAAGCACACACCCAATCAAAGCAATGACATGCATTCAAAGAATCATTGACAAAGACAATTACGCTCCTACTTGGGGTAGTAAACAAGCAATCATCAAATTGATCAAAAACTTGGTATTCCCGAAGCATGAACACAAGGTTCCCCTTGTGGACAAAAGGTTACACCCTTTGCCTAATCATGACTGATCAATGTCCAAGCTCAAGTCACACCTCACCAAAATAGGTTAACACTTGAAATAAAATTCCTTAGCTCATCAGAAGTAAGGATTCAAGAATGCATGCCCTTCCCATACTTGGGGCATCAAAAGTTGGTTAGGTTTCCAAGAAACCCTAATCATTAGTGATTTGGTTATCTATTTTTGCTCAGCACTGCATCACCCGCAGCGCTTCCCAAAAAGGGGCATCTGTAGACACAAAAACAACACCAATATTATTATGTGACTACAAACACTGATCGCATTGACACACACAGCTTTCAGGGCAGCCCTGAGAGGTCAAACAGTGGTCCTAGCCACTTACACAACAGTTTAGAAGGTCGAAAAGTAAACAAAACAAAGTTGGTCATTTTAACAAGCCTTAATTAAAAGTAAGCCTTTATCAAAAACAAGCCTCGGTCGAAGTGTCGTGATATCGTGACACTTCAGCCCCAAAACAAGCCTCGGCCGAAGTGTCGCGATATCGCGACACTTCAGGCCCCAAAACAAGCCTCGGTCGAAGTGTCGCGATATCGCGACACTTCGGCCCCAAAACAAGATTGGGCTGAAGTGTCGCGATATCGTGACACTTCGGCCCCAAAACAAGCCTCGATCGAAGTGTCGCGATATCACGACACTTCGGCCCCAAAACAAGCCTCGATCGAAGTGTCATGATATCGTGACACTTTGGGCCCCAAAACAAGCCTCGGCTGAAGTGTCGCGATATCATGACACTTCGGCCCCAAAACAAGCCCTGGCTAAAGTATCGTGATATCGCGACACTTCGGGCCCAAAATAAAGCCCCGGCCGAAGTGTCACGATATTGTGACACTTCGGGCCCAAAACAAAGCCCCGACCGAAGTGTCACGATATCGCGACACTTCGGGCCCAAAACAAAGCCTCGACCGAAGTGTCGCGATATCGCGACACTTCGGGCCCAAAACAAAGCCCCGGTCGAAGTGTCGCGATATCGTGACACTTCGGGCCCAAAATGAAGCCTCGGTGGAAGTGTCGCGATATCGCGACATCGCGATATCGCGACACTTCGAGCCCAAAGGGAAGCCTTGGCCGAAGTGTCGCGATATCGCGACGTCACGATATCGCGACAAACTCCCATATTTGCGCCAAGATGGACTTAACCAATCAGAGGCAGACCTTAACCAACTAGAGGCTGGACAGACATTTCAAAGCGACGAAGTGTTGCCAAAATCAAACACTCGATTGCATCCTTTTAGATTCATTTCTTCTACAGCCATAATCTCTTTCGCAGGAGAGGTTATTGGTGGCTGCTAGAAGGTGAACCCGGACCTCGATACCCAACATTGGATCACAGGAATCCATTAATTCGATGACATCACAACATGAAATATTTTGGGCCCTTCCTTAGTGGATTGGCACTGAAATCAAGTTTTAATGGGGGCAGCCCGCTTGGGCACCCCACACACGTTCTTAGTTTCAATTTAATTTATGTTGTTTTCGAATATATCCTGCAGTTAACAGTGTTTAAATAGACTATGCTTTCTGTTCGAATATATATATACTACATTACGTTTTATGTCTAATTTAGATTTCAGAAGATATTTATCGAAGACATTTGGCATTATGTTCTACGTTCTACGCTGTTGGTTCTTCACTAACTTGCAGGTAACAGTGATCTGTTTCACCGATTGTTCTGCTGGCAGCAACTTCTGGTGACGTTGTCCGATTTCTGTCATAGTTGCAGGTTGCGTAGAGCTATTTTGTTTCCCGATCTAATCAGTATTTTGCATGCATCTTTCATTAATTTCAAAAGAACAAACTTTCTCTATGTGTAGCAGGTGCTACTAACACTTTCATTGTTTCTTTGATTGCAGGAGAAGCAGCAGCAAGCAGGGATTCATCGGCATAAGCGGCAACAACACTTTGGCCTGCCTGTTTCAAATGTGGGCATGCAGAAGAAGATCACTATTCACTTGTTGTAATGGAAACATGCTAACTCTCCTAGCCCTTAAAAAGGGAGGAGACGTATTGTAACCGAGTTGGAATCACATTAATACAAAGGGCTATGCTCCTGCTTTTGATTTGATTATATCCGTGTTATTTCATGCATCAAGCTAGCTAGTTTACATTGCAGCAATTAGTGTCTCTTTTATTTCCGGAATCTTATGCTTTCACCTCCTCCTAAGGATTTTAGAAAATTCAATACTGAAGGAGCCTCTAGAGGGAACCCTATAAAAGCCAATGTGGGAGGAATTGGTAGACTTTCAGATGGCTCCCTATTTTTTACTTTTGCTTAGAATTTGGGTATTCTTTCCAATAACCTTGCTTGAGGGGTACGGTATCCTTAGAGGGCTTCATGAGGCTACTATGGTTGGATGGGAAAAGGTGTTAGTTGAGTTTGAATCTCAAGTTATGATTAATCTTTTGAAGACTTCTTCTAATAATGATAAGGTTGATTGGAGAATAAAAAGAATTGTTGAGAAAATTCAATCAATCCAAATGGTATTTTTGAAATTTGATTACAATCATGTGGTCAAAGATTAAAACAAGAGTGTTGATGCTTTAGCTAATGGGGATTTGGACAAAGGTGATCTTACTTTTTATGGCCACCCTCCTAGAAAGTGGGCTTCGTAAATTGAGGAAGCTCTTCATTCTATCATTTCTTTGGATGGCTCCGATTCTAAAGGTACCTAGTTTCTTCTTGCTTTATTTTTGCTTCTCTTTGGTTCATTTAGGTCATTTTAGTTCCCTAGATCAAACTATTCTTTCTTTTGTTTCCTCCATTGATTCTTGCCTTAAAAGTCTTCTAGTCTAGATAGGTCATTGTTATGTTCATTTTTTTTTTAGTTTTTAAGGGGTGTGTGTTCTTTTGTTTTGTTTTGTTTTTGTGTTCTTTGTGTTGTTTTTGTTTTGTGTTTTTTTATTTTTTTGTTATTGTTCTTGTGTTTTTGTCGTTTTTATTCTTGTGTTTCTCTTTGTTTGTGTTTATTCATGTTTTTTGTGTGAGTGTTTTCTATGTTTTTTATTTTTGTTTATTGTCTATTGTTTGTTGTTTTTTATTTTTATTTTTATTTTATTTTTTTAATATTTTAGGTTTTCGTTGTGTTTATTTTTCATGTTTTTTGGGTTGTGTGTTTGTAGTGTTCTGTTGTTTTTGTCATGTTTATGTTTTGTTATGTGGTTCTTCTATTTTTCTATGTTGTTCATGTTGTGGTTTCTTTTATTATTATTGTGTGTGTTTGGTTGTGTTTTTGTTTTTGACACACTCAAGGAGCATATTTTTATTCTATTTTATTATTTTTGTTGTTATTTATTTATTTACTTTTTTATATTGTTTATGTGTGTTTGTTTGCTCCTTGAGTTTGTCAAAGGTGGTAGGACAGGTCCTAGTCCTAGGCGGTTTGGCAAAATGGATACCCCTACCTCCTTGGGTCTTACCCGAAAGTGGCATCCCTTTTGGGATGTTTTCCACAAATAAAAAATATATATGGATGACTTCTATTGGGACTACCACTCCAATCATAATAATAAAACCTTATGTTTTTTATGATGTGAATTAAATCATATCTAGCTTACCTTTTTAAAAAGTTATTATTTATTTAGTAAGTTAGCATTTGTTAATATTAGAATAATAAATCTGCTAATAATAAATCAGTTATTATTTTAACAAGCTATGGATGATCATATGTTACTTATGTAAATCTGTGTGGGAGTCAGTTCATCATTTGTTTCTAGAGTGCCCCTTTTTTGGCCTTGTCATTTCCATTATCCTATCAAATGTTTCCATATATTGGGTTGATAATTAGTCTATCAGTGATCTTATTGCCCAGTGGCCAAACCCCTTTAAGTCCACCCACCTGAAGTTTTGGTGGTCGATCATTCTTCCTCACTTTATGTGGTAAATTTTGTTGGAAAGGAATAATTGGGATTTTTAATTCTTATCCCTAGATATGGAGTCAGTTTTTTTGATAGTTATGAATTTTACCTCCAAAAATTCCAATATCATGTCTTTTTAGGATTGTCCTTCATAACCATTTGATATTTAAGTGGCACATTATGTTAACCTATATTTTGAGGTTTTTGGTCATTCCCAGGCTGTTGTGAATAGATCCCTTATCTCTTGGATTCCCACTCCCCTCAGTGGTTCAAGTTAAAGTTTTATGGTGCATCAAAAGGCAACCCCAGTAACGCGAGTTGTGGAGGTGTAATCAGGGATGACAGAGGTCATCTCATCTTGGATTATGCAAAAAAACTTAGAATCTAATCTAAGAATTTTATAGAAGCTCGAAGGCATCCAAATGGCTATCGAGCTTAATATTTAGTACCTAATAATCTAGGGAGACTTTTTAAACACTATAAATTATTTGAAAGAGGTCTCACATCCACCTTGTAATGTGCAGCCAATCATCGAATGTTCCATTATATTGTTAAGGTCAATTAACAATAGGCATATTCAACATGTGTATAGGGAAGGCAATTGTGTAGAAGATACAATGGTAAACTTGGGAAGGCAATCGTGTGGAAGATAAAATGGTAAACTTTGGGTTAACTATCCAATCCCTAGTGATGTGACAGGGCAACCTTCCCCAATGCATCATTGATTCTTATAGTGAACTTGCAGTTACTAATGTTGAACAGTGCCACAATGTCAAGGATCATGATGGCTCACAATGCGAGGCTAATTGTGGGACCTTATTACACTGATATTCCAAGGTGGCACATTGGAAAAATAAGGACAAGCTATAGAACCTCACACTTTATATTTTTTCCCATGGTTGATGTTGTAATAATCTAGGCTATTTTTTAGCTTATGGACCATGTGTTTAGACCAATTTTGGATTGTTTTGTAGGGAGTCGAACCTTCACGAGATCCTCCTTACAGATTTTATATAAGGTTTTGGATCCCTTATAAAAATGGTTACTAATAAAAAAACTAAGCTATGGATGATTTCGATTGGGACTACCACTCCAATCATTATTAATAAAAATTTATATTTTTTATGATGTGAATTAAATCATATCTAGGTTACCTTTTTTGAAAAAGTTATTATTCATTTAATTGTATATCTAATATGTTATTTTTAATCACAAATTTCTATGTTTCCACATTTACATCCATCATTTTGAATGAGATAAAATTTATCACATAGATATTTTCTTTCTAAAATTTTATTTTTTCCAAGAGGAACATTAACATTATAATGAGCAAAACTATATGTTATCCAATTTTCTTTTCTATAGATATGTTCTTATTTCTAACGAGTTTCCTTTGATAATTATTAATAAACATCAATAATTATGTTATTTTTTATTTAATTCACACTTCTATATTTATTGATATCATTAATTATAATTTATGAATCCCCATTAATTTTAGTATATTTTTATCCTTTTAAAATATAAATTTCATCCTTTTAAGAAGTTCCCTAGCCTTTAAACTAAGTGATTAGAAGTTTACCTTTATTATTTCAAAAAATATCACTTCTATCAATAAATTAATTTTTATAAACCTAGTTTTTCTATTTGACCATAAAAGGAGATCTTTTATGTTAGCTTTATTATCATAGATGCCTCTTGTGTGTGTATGTGTATTCAAATTTTATAATCAATATGATAGAACCTCTTTTTTACACTTGACAGTTTCCATAGTGATCACCATGACTATAAATATTTTATGAAAAGGCTAATAAAATAGTCTTAGACTTGGTTATCAATTTAAGATTTTTTTCTTAATTCTATTATTCTTGTAAAATCATAGATCCATTAGATAGCAGTAGTACCAATCATAAAAACAATATATAAATATTTAATTTTAAAATAAGAAATTTAATATTTCATCAACTCTTTTAATATTGATGTTAAATGATACAAGTAATGGGGTAATGAATAAGTAAATGATTTAATGTTTTAGATGCTTCTCACACAAGGAATACCTAAAAGGTATTTGATATCCATTTCATTATGAACTCTCTCCTATAATAATATTACTTTATTTTACCAACCAAAGGAATGTTAAGCCCTTAGAAATAACCTCTAGTGACCAAATATTTCTTCTAAGTGAAATCAATGGGAGTAAGAAACTCACACTAAATAATCATGTACCAACTTGATCAAGTATCCATAATATTTTAATAGATATAAACCAACATATCCTTCCATATAAAAATAAGTAAATAGAGCTCTTGAAGTATATTTTGATTCTAATTTTTAATGTTCAAGTTTCTTCTCTTCCACTAGGTTATCAATAAAAAAATCCATGATTTAGAGTGGTTTCTCACATTATAATGGTTTCATTTTACGGTTACCTAGATTTGACATTCATTTTTCAACCATGAGACTCTATATGGATTTTTTTGTTGATTCTCTTCAACCTAAGTTTCTCCATCATATCTATTAACACTATTATATGCTTCCAATATCCACAATCACATTGCATCATTTGCCCCCTAATTTTCAAATTGTTTAAAATATATTTCTTCTTTTCTTAAGTTCATACATCTCCTTTGTTATTTTGAACAGCACCCTACCTATCATAAGGAATTCTCCTTATTCTATTTTTTCTCATGTACTCAATGAAGCAATATCATCTTCATCTACTTGTACAACTTGGTTATGAGCTTCCCTTCTATACTCGTTGATATATTATGCTAGATAACACTCGAATAGTTGATGTTATTATTTAAAGTATATATAACACTTTCCAAAAAAACTATGATTTCTACCTCTACTAAATATACCTTATCCTCTTAACAATTAACCCTTTCCCCAGGTGATTTGTTTGGAATCACTTTAATAAGTACTAAATTCTCCTTCTTGCAAATGTTACCCTCTACCATTATATGATTTTTCTCTTCCTTGAGAGGATCAACCTCTTCTTTGTATTATTTTGTTGTCTATGCAACAAATTTTCCTTTTTCTTGAGTGCATACTAGTATGCCTATTCAATCATTTTGATTCTAATCATGTGAGTCTCATATTGTAAGGTCAATATTATTCTATTTATATATATTACCACCTTCTCCTCATAATATTTAATATGACCTACTCTGAGTGTCAACTTATAGTCTCTTTTGTATACTCCTTCACTCTAAAATCCTTTTGCTTAAGGTTTTAAATTCTTCTAAAAAACCTTATTTGGAAATCAATGAAAAAAATTGAGACTTAAAGTTTATCAAAAACTTATCCAAGTTTGAATTTTATAATTCTCTCTTTATTACATTTTTTCTTGGACATGATCCCATGATAATGATGCATGATCTTTCAACTTCATATAGGAAAATTTTACCCTCTTGGGGTTCTCTACTGATTCAAAATGCTTTTACATCTTTGTGATCCAATCTATGAGGTCATTTGAATTTAAGATTTTATTGTATGGAAATGTTTCTATCCTTAGCTTTCAATTGAAATCACTTAAATATTTCTTCTAGTTCTTCTTCTTGTTCTTCATTATAAAATTCTGCTTTCTCCTCTTTACTATCACTAACATCTTAAACTTGAATGACCCTGCTCTAGCTAGTTTTAATTTTTTTTAATTAAGTGATGATTCATCTCAATATCTTAGCTATATTTAATTCTTGAGATCAAAACAATTTTCCTCTTTCCTATTGTGTCATTTCTTCTTATGCATGTATCACTACTCACTCCTCAAAGATATTCTAGCTCTAGTACCATATGATGCAAAAGCAACACTCACCATGTATCTCTTCACTTGTATAATGTTAGTTGTTTCTCAATTATACAATGTAAATATTTATAGTCGAACACCTATATGGTTTCAATTCCAATTGTATGAATCTATAATTATGAAACTACACCATCCAAACATACAACTATATAATTTTTCTTTCAATCATACAACTAAACAATTGTTCTTTCATTCATACAATTATAAAATTATTATTTCAATTGTACAACTATACAAATCACCTACAATGACTAGGCACTTGTATGGTTCTATTATATCAAATAACTATACAACCCTTTTTTTCCTCATTCAAACAAATCATAATTATGTAATAATAGAAAACTACAACCTCGTTTAATGACTTCAAGACAAATTGTATGATTTACAACCTTTCTCACCAAATAATCTTCCCTTATCGAATTATACATTCAACTTGCTCTTAATCATACGATTATTTAGTTTGTAATTATATCTCCCAATCATATAATTGTATGATCACATGTCATATTATGTAATTTTTATCGTGCGATTGTCCAACAATAATCATATGATTTCTCTTTTGTATAATAAGATGATTCTTTGCATTTAAAGTTATCTTTACCTTCCTTTATGCATTGACCAAATATTGGTTTGATATTCCTACAACCATTCAATTTAGCACAAGTAATTAGTACTACACTAAATCCTTTATTTGGTGAATTCCATTATACTATACTTTCAACATGTGATGACAATCTAAAAATTAGGTTTTGAAATTATCAATGTATTTCTCATAATAAAACTCTTCCACCATTCCTCATGTCCAAACTCTCCTATTCTCAAGTTGCCTTCTAGTTTAATATAAATATATATTAGAAACTAAGCAAAATTATTGTTCTACATTTGAATCTATTGATTCTCCTTGTATGGATTTGAAATTATTATACAATTATTCACTTGCATAATTTTTAACTTGAGTAACTATACTTTACTTTTTGGAGCATTTCATCAATAACCCCGTCCACCATTTAATCCAATATTATTATTTAACAATAGTTAACATTTTTCTTAGCTGAAGGATGCCCCATTAGGACATTCCTTATCCTGGGCTTCTAAGCTTCAAAATTTTCTCTTGTACCTATACACGTAAGAAATAACACACACAATATAACATATTG
>JAQPPZ010009649.1:0-23419 GCA_028583015.1 Wollemia nobilis | reverse complement strand
TTGAGCAAAGTGCAAAAACAATATTGTCATTGTTGTCAACACAGACAGATAGATTAGTTGATGTAGTGGACAAGAGTTCAGAGGTCAGTCAGAGCATGTACAGTGAATATCCAAGAAGATAGAAGTGGCCCATATTCAAAAGATCCAAGAAAAATACAAGTAAGAAAACTATCGCAATATTGCGATATGTTTGGTCAGAAAGAAAAACTGTCATGATTTTGCGACATATCGGAGGAGAGAGAAAATGCTGGCAAAATTGTTGTGATTTCGTGACATATAGGAGGAGAGAGAAAATGCTGGCAAAACTATCATGATTTCGTGACATATCAAAGGAGAGATAAAATGCTAGCAAAACTGTTGCAATTTCGTGACATGTTCGAAGAGAGAGAAAACGCAAGGAAAACTATCGTGATTTCGTGACATGTTGGACGAAAGAGAAAGCACAAGGAAAATTGTCGTGATTTTGTGACATGTTCTATTTTCGTGGGCAAGATTCAAAGAAGTGCTCAAGGCAATGAAGGTGTCGCGATTTCATGACATGTTCTATTTTTGCAGGTGCAAGCTAAGAAAAGGACAAGGAGGCAGAAAGTGTCACGATATCGCGACATGTCATGTTTTCATGGGTAAAAGGTGAGAAGAGTACAAAGAGACAGAAGTGTCACGATTTCATGACAAGTCACAATAGCATGATTACGAAAATTTAACTGAAGTAGAATGACAGTTACAGGGGCAATTGCAAAGGAAAATCATGCAACCATTATAAGAAGAGTCAAATAAAATTAGTGCGATAGTTACAAGGGCAGTTACAGATAGAAATGATGCAAGCTAAAATAACCATAGTGCATTAAAGACAGAACGATAGTTACAGGGCTTGTCAAGTAGTGTAACCGTCAAGTGGCAGTTATACTGAAATTCCCACACAAGAAACAGAGCTATTAATAGAATGCATGTACAAATTACTGTGTGATAAAGGAGTTACTTTCAGAAGTGTCTATTAATAGGGTGCATGCAGGATTATAGAAGTTACATAAGAATAGGTGTTTCAAGATGAAAATATTATTATAAAAGGGCAGTTGCGTGGAGAATAAAGGTGTCGTTGAATGTGTGAAAGTGCTACCGAAAGAGGTTTAGAAGAGTGCTGTAAGAGAGTGAAAAGCAAAGCAGTAAGTTTTTACTATGTTTTGATAAATTATAGACCAGTCAGGGTCTTGTAAAAGTGAAGGTATTTTTATGTCATTGATATAGCTTTCAAAACTATGATTTAAGTTGGTGCTTGGATAGGGGTTGGTGCTCCTTTCTGTTGGTGCAGATAATTAGGGGTTGGGGCTCCTTCCACTGGGTGCTGGTAAACAGATTATAAAATTGGTGTTTTGCAAAGGCTGGATTTGGACCATAGTCCAAGCAGTCATTCTTGAAGAGTAACAAAATTGGTGAACCTCATTACATTGTGTGTTGTGGTGTGCTCTCTTATGATAATTGCTTTACTTGCTTTTAAGTTTTCTTTGCTTTAGCTTTAAGAGTTGTAGATTTGAATTTAAATAGCTACACTGATTCACCCCCCCTCTCAATGTCATTGTGAGAATATTAACTGGTATCAAAGTGAGGTTCCTGAACAAGCTTAATCAACTAAGGTGATCTTGGAAGAAACACAATGGCAAGTGGTGAAGGATTCTCATCAAACAAAGCTCCTTTGTTTGACAAAACTAATTACTCATTCTGGAGACTCAGGATGCATACATATCTGTGTGCATTGGGATACAACATTTGGGAGTCAATAGAAAGTGGATACACAATACCCGCTACTCCTCCAATAAATACTGTCGAGAAGAAAAAGTTTAAGAATAACTCCAAAGCAAAGAATGTCATAATGTGTGGGCTAGTAGACAGTGAACTGATAAGGATCATGAGCTATAAAATGGCAAAAGACATGTGGGACAAACTGAAGAGCATTCATGAAGGAGACATCAAGATCAAGGAATCCAAGCTACAAACGCATCGAGTTCAATTTGAAGCATTAAAAATGAATTACGATGAGAACATAGAGGCCTATATGTTGAGAGTCAATGGAATCATTAATGCGATCAGAGGACTCGATGAAGAAATTGAAGATGCGGTCGTCATGAAAAAGGTACTTAGAACTCTTCACAAAAGATTTAATTCTAAAGTTTCTGCAATAGAAGAAGCTAAAGATCTAAATAATTTTAGCATGGACAAGATGCATGGTTCTTTGACTGCATACGAAATGAGGATAGGACAAACTAAGCCCATAGACATAGAAGCTGCTTTTAAAGCACACAAAAATATAAAAGTTGAACAAGAATCTGAGGATGAAGAGACATCGGATGAAACTGAAGCTAAGTTTGTTCGAAAACTTATAAAGGGAAAAGAAAAATATAGAGTAAATTTACCATTTAAGTGCTTCAATTATGGAGGCATCAGTCACTTTGCAGCTAAGTGTCCAATGAATGAGAAAACCAAAAGTGATGAAGGGTCACACCAAGAAAGAAGTGACTGGAAGAAGAAACCAAATTTTAGAAAAAACAACTTCAAAAAGAAAAGTTTCATATCCAAGAATGTCAGCTCTTCTGAAGATAGCTCAGGTGAGGATTCTAAAGAAGAAACAGGTGAAGCTCTATTCATGGCATTTGAAGAAGAAAAAACAAAAGAAAAATAGGAAGGTGATAAAAACATTAAGGATGAGGCTGAAGTATATCTAGAAGGAGAGTTGGTTGCTGCACTTAAAGAGTTGAGTACAAAAAGAAAAAAGAATAAAAAGGTCTCAAGAAAGCTTGAGGATGCGAATGACATAATAAATAGTTTGAAAGTATAGACAGAAGAATTTAAGAAAATGTCTAAAGAACTCGAAGTTCAATTAACAATGAAAATAGATGAGTGCAGCAAACTGGAAGAAGAGATTGTTGTCTTAAGAATGCGGCTAGAAGAAAAGAATCAAAAATTGAGTTGTTATCACAAACTTGAAGGAAGTTCTATGAAGCTTGAAAAGATTATAAATAGTCAAAGGACTACAGGCATCAAATTTGGCTTGGGCTTTGTCGAAGGAGAATCGTCAAGTGGATCAAAGGCCATAAATGTAGAACCAGTAAAGAAAGAAAATAAGATCAAGGTTGATCAAGGAAAAACGAATCATGCAAAAGAAAGCAACAATGTCAGGCACGAGAAGAGTGCTGACAATGAGGGGTTCACAAAAGTCACACATCAAAGGAGAAGAAAATTTATGGCTCCTACTACAAAATGGCAAATACCAACTCTTAGGTTCAATCAATCCTTTTCTGGTTATTGTTTTAAATGCAATGCTTATGGTCATAAGATTTTAGACTGCATTTATAATATAGGACAAAGAAATTTCACCAGTAGAAATGTCTTTTCATCCTTGATGGATTATGTAGTAGAATTCTATAACTATCATAAATTTTGACACATTGCAAGAAACTATAGAAGCACGTATGCAGCAAATAAATATCAGGGAAGAAGATCTCAACCAAATAGTTTAAGGAAAAACAGAAAATTCCCAAAAAAACATGCACAGGCTACTGACAAAGAAAATTCTAAACAAGTGACCAAAACTGTAGTCAAACCAGAGTGGAAATAAAAGGAGCAAACAAAGGAAGAAAAGGAATCCTTGATTGTATAGACAGCATTCAAAGCATAGAACAAATCTGCACCATGGATATTGGATAGTGGATGCTCCAGTCACATGATAGGAGATAAACAAAAATTTAAAAATTTACAGAAATATGAAGGGGGCTCTGTAAAGTTTGGAAATAATGATGATGAAGCCAAGATAGTTGGCAAAGGATCAGTCAAGATAAGTGATGGAAAGATCAATTCCAAAGAAGTTCTGTTTGTGATTGGTTTGAAGCACAACTTACCGAGCGTAAGTCAAATCTGTGACAGAAGTCATGAAGTCATCTTTAAGAAGCAAGGTCGTGAAGTCGGGAAAAGCACACAGTGGAAAGCTGATAGCTACTGGATCGAGGACTTTTGGAAATCCATATACTCTCTCAGAGACTTCAGAAGGAGCATGTTTGATTGGACAGGAAGATGAAAATTGGCTATGGCACAAGAGGCTTGGTCATATTAGCTTTGACAATCTAGTAAAAATAAGTTCAAAAAGGGCAATAAGAGATATATCCACCATTGGCAAACCTTTAAATAGCATATGTGCTTCATGCCAAAAGGGGAAGCAAACTAGATCCACATTTAAATCAAAGGAATACTTCACCAAGAAACCTTTAGAGCTAATTCATACTGACTTATGTGGACCCATGAGAACACAAAGCATAAATGGTGACAAATACTTTATGTTGTGCATAGATGCCTATTCCAAGATGACATGGGTACTATTTTTAAAGCTTAAATCAAATGCCTTTGAAATGTTCAAGAATTTCAAACACCATGTTGATAATCAAATAGGAAAAAGAATTAAATGCTTAAGATCAGATAGAGGAGGAGAGTTTATCTCAGAGGATTTTGCAGAGTACTGTCAAAAATATGGGATCAGAAGACAGTTTTTAGTAGCAAGGACACCTCAGCACAATGGTGTTGTTGAAAGAAAAAATAGGACAGTGTAGGAAATGGCACGGACAATGTTGACAAAGAACAAAATAGCAGACAGATTTTGGAAAGAGGCAGTTCATACTACGATTTACATCCAAAATAGGTTCATGTTGAGGACACATGAAAGAAAAACTCCTTATGAGCTATGGTTTGGCAAAAAGGCAACAACAAGGTACTTCAAAGTTTTTGGCAGCAAGTGCTATATCAAAAGAACTGAAGATAATCTTGGTAAGTTTGAAGATAGAGCTGATGAAGGAATTTTTCTTGGCTATTCGACAAAAAGCAAAGCCTACACATGCTATAACAAAAGCCTAAAGAAAATTGTGGAGAGTTTTGATGTTAAGGTTGATGAAGGTAGGGAACGATAAATTAGCTATGAAGAAAACTACCCTATTTATGAAGAAGTTATTAAATGATATGAAGAAAAAGAAACATAAGAGAATAAGAAAATTGACCTAGATGATTTAAGTATTGATCCAAAAGTAGAAGAAAACAAGAAATTCAAAACGGGCAGTTGGCATAAAAATCATCCCAGAGAGCAAATTATTGGGGACCCCACAGTTGGTATTCAAACAAGGAGAATAGTAGTAAGGAACTACTCTCTATTATCCAGCATTGAGCCCAAAAATGTTGTTGAAGCAAGCACAAATGAAAGTTGGATGAAGGCAATTAATGAAGAACTAGATCAGATTGAGAAAAACAAAACCTGGGAGTTAGTACCAAGGCCAGCAAATAAAAATATAATCGGTACTAAATGGATTTTTTGAAACAAATTGAACAAAGATGGATAGGTTGTAAGGAATAAAGCAAGACCGGTCTGTAAAGGCTATGCACAAGTTGAAGGTATTGATTTTGAGGAAACCTTTGCACTAGTAGCTAGACTAAAGGAAATCAAAATGTTTCTGGCTTTAGCAGTTCATAAAAATTTCAAAGTATATCAAATGGACGTGAAATCAGCATTTCTGAATGGAAAACTGGAAGAAGAGGTTTACATTGAACAGCTAGATGGTTTCCAACTCGGTGATAATCCCAACTTTGTTTGCAAGTTGAAGAAATCTTTGTATGGCTTGAAACAGGCACCCAGAGCATGGTATGCAAGGCTAGATAACTATCTTATTCAACAGGGGTTCAAGAAAGGTATGGTGGATAGCAATATGTATGTCAAAACAGAGAATGGCCATCTTATTGTCCTTGTTGTTTATGTAGATGATATCATTTTTGGTAGCAACAATGATAAGTCTTGTAGAGACATAGCAAATAAAATGAAGAAAGAATTTGAGATGTCTATGATTGGTGAACTTTCTTATTTCCTCGGACTGCAAGTCAATCAAAATAAAAGGGCATTTTTATCTCTCAAGTTAAATATGTGAAAGAAATGCTAAAAAAGTTCACAATGGAGGATAGTAAACTTGTTAGCACTCCCATGATGACAGGTTGCAAGTTGAGCAAGGATGACAAATCTCCAGATGTTGATCAAACCATGTACAGATCTATGATTGGGAGCCTGTTGTATTTAACAGCCACCAAACCAGATATCTTGCAGGCAGTTTGCATGGTAGCAAGATTTCAAGCTAGTCCCAAAGAGACTCATGTGACAACTGTGAAGAGGATTCTTCGGTATCTCAAGGGTACTATGGAGTATGGATTATGGTATCCAAAAGGTAAGGACTTCACTCTTATTGCATATTTAGATGCAGATTGGGTAGGATGTATATATGACAGAAAGAGTCCCAGTGGAGGAGCATTTTATCTTGGAGACAGGCTGGTAGCATGGCACAACAACAAACAAGAATTAGTCTCTCTATCCATAGTAGAGGCAGAATACATTGTAGCAACAACGTGCTATACGCAAATATTATGGATGAGACAAACCCTGAAAGATCTTGGTATTCACTTTAAAGAGCCAATTTCAGTTAAATGTGATAACACCAGTGCTATTAACATCTCGAAGAATCCAGTTATGCATTCTCAAACCAAACATATTGCAATCCGGTATCACTTTTTGAAGGATAAATTTGCAAAAGGTGAGGTTAAATTGGATTTTTTTCCAACTACAGAGCAAGTAGCAAACATCTTCACAAAACCATTGCCCAAAGAAGTTTTTGAGAACCTTCAGAGTAATTTGGGAGTGGTCACATTTCCCAAGAATTTACTAGCAATCGAGACCACATTCTCAGGGGGAGCATTTATGTCTATGTTTATAGTTTTGCTCATATTCATGAATTTTGCTAACTATAACAATGTTTGTCTGAGAATGTTGTGCATAGACTCAGGGGGAGTCTGCAGCAGCCCTTTGGTATTATTCTCAAAGGGGGAGAAGAATTACAGGAAATTGCACATGTGTTGCCAACAATTCCAAAGGGGGAGATTGTTGAGCAAGGTGCAAAAATAGTATTGTCATTGTTGTCAACACAGACAGATAGATCAGTTGATGCAGTGGAAAATAGTTCAGAGGTCAGTCAGAGCATGTATAGTGAATATACAAGAAGACAGAAGTGGCCCATATTCAAAACAAAAGAAAAAAAAAGAAAAACAAAAAGAAAAAAAAGATTTTTTTTTAACTATCCAGAGGGATTTATAAACCCCAATCCAACATTTGGTTACTATTGTTTAGTTTACTAAGTTTTTCAACTTACCCAATGAATTACATCTTATTTAATAGCCTACACAAGTTCATCTATGTAGGCATATCATGTGTTGTTGCAAATAAGCTTATCCATATCATCATTCTTGATGAGCTAAACTGATCACCTTCTATACAATCGAAGGTATATGCCCATCACCATACCATACACAAGTCTATCTGTGCAGGTATGATATGTGTTTTATGAGTTAAGCTATCCATATCATCTTCACAATGAGCTATTTAAACTTTGATGTACTCAATCATTTTACTTAGCTCCCATCTCCCTAAGAGGGTCTCAATCCCCTAAGTCTTTTTTATGTTCACCCTAAGAGGTATCAATCTCTTAGGTCACTTTCTAGTTTCACCCTAAGATCTCATTTTATTGGGTTATTTTTGTTTGTTTAGCAAGAAAACAAGAATAGCTATATCTACTCAATAATCAAGAACAAAAATCCATAAAGCATACAAGAAGTACTTGAAAAGGAAACAACATTTAAATGAAGGTAAGCATTAAATACAAGAGAAAGCTAGATAATAAAGCATAGATAAATCATAACAATAAATCCTCATTCATTCAATAATTTATTACATATATCCAAGTATGGTAAAACCTGCATACTTATAAAAGAATAAAGTAATACATCTATATTAATTTAGGGATTTCTCATTATAAGTCTAAACCAATATGAACATAAATAAATCATTGCAATAGTAAATCAAACCGATGCATAGGTTTTCGTTGCCATCTTCGATCCTCTTTGTCTTTCCATCGTTCATTTGAGGATAGTAGGGGATCAGGGCAACTCACGGTTATATGATAGACATACCTCTAAATGCATCTACTATTTACTTTACCAAATTGCGATTATCCAGATTTAATCAAAGAATCTAACTATCTACTACATAGTTGATATCATAAAAAATCCCATTTTTATTTTCACCTCTCAATTGGCCATAGAGAGTCATTTCGATAGATACAACTTAGATCACATGTTTTATTTTAATCAAACATTTTAACCTTTGTTTATCATAATCAAAGTCTCATACCTTTAATCATAAAATAAGCTATGTTTCTCTTATTTCATAAATCAAAGTCTCATTACTTTAATTCATAAAATAAATTATTTTCCTTTAATTCCAAAAATCAAAGTCCCATTACTTTAATTCATAAAATAAACTATTATTCTTTAATTCCATAGATCAAAGTTCCATTAGTTTAATTCATAAAATAAACTATTTTCCTTTATTTCCATAAATCAAAGTCCCATTAATTTAATTCATAAAACAAACTATTTTCCTTTATTTCCATAAATCAAAGTCCCATTACTCTAATTCATAAAATAGACTATTTTACTTTATTTCCATATTGCCCTTGTTTGCATTAATCAAAGTTCTTGTCCTTTAATTAATTCAATAAACAATGATGCTTTATTTACATTAATCAAAGTTCATATTCTTTAATTGATTAAATAAACAATAATACCTTTATTGACATTAATCAAAGTTCCTATCCTTTAGTTAATTAAATAAACAATAATACCTTTATTTACATTAATAAAAGTTCATATCCTTTAATTAATTAAATAAACTATAATGCATTTATTTACATTAATCAAAGTTTTGAACCTTTAATTAATTAAATAAACTATACATCATAGTTTTACTTAGAGTAATTTATATAAAAATTCCTCTATTAAAATAGGAAGTATCTACTATTTACACTACTCCAAAATTACATGAAAGAGGAACAAGGTAAACAAAACTACCACAAGGAACCATAGTGGTTCTATAGGGGAAGAGGACCATGTGGGTTAGTCAGATGGAAGGAGGGTAACCAAGGGTGTTACTACCCACATGGAAACTTGCAATGATCCGCAAAGATGACCCTATCATGGCTAAGTTGACACAAAACCACAATATAGAAGGTGGTTTTAAAACATCCAAGATGCAAAATAGATAGAGTATTCCACATGACTGATGTCCCTAGACAACATGGTGTTTTCTAATCTATAGTGCTCTCATGGTTCTAGGGTTAAAGGTTACTTAGCCTAGTTGTAAAGTAGAGATGACACGACAATGCCACCAGGATCAAAGGAATGATCCAGTTTGACTATTGGATGCATACCAAACTTGAACATCAAACCAAAGGTTAGGAAAACAACAACAAGCAACACAACTAAATAAAGGTTCTTACTAACAACAAGGTTCTCCCTAACACTCCCAACACATACCTGACCAACTAGATGATTGGCCAATAGAAAATGAGATGGAAGAAATTTTTTGGATAGGGCACAATCCTTAGTAGTTGAGGCTCTCAACAAGTTTAACCAGACATGAAGTCCCACTACACATCACTATGACTAATGTAGAGTTCACTACAAACATCCCCAAGATACAACATCCACTCCACTATTAAAAAAGGTAGATACTCACATTGGATACCTTGAGCCAATTACTTTTCAAGTTGTTTTAAGGGTCTTACCCAAATAGAGGGGTGAATTCCCTCATCGAATTAGAGAGCTCAGAAGAAAAAAGGGTGCCATCAAAACATAAGAAATAAAAGCAAGACATTGCCCACAAAACGAGAGCAAACAACAAACATTTTTACCATAAAATGATAACAAAAAAGAGACATTCAGGGAGATTTACAAAGGTCCAAAAGGAGGTAAAATACAGTTACCAACCTACAACCTATTGAGATGACTTGGTTTCTTTTTGAAATGTTGTTTCTTGCAAAGCACCATCTACTGGTTTTGTATCTCCTTCTTCCTATTGCCCAAGTGTAAAACAACTAAACTCTTCCTTTATTTTATTTTCCCTCTTAAAGGATGGAGTCTCTGCTACTGGTTTTGTATCTCCTTCTTCCCATTGCACAAGTGTAAAACAACTAAACTCTTCCTTTATTTTCTTTTCCCTCTTAAAGGATGGAGTCTCTGCTATACCTCAACTTTGCTCAATATCCACCATAACTTCTTACCTACCTGAATGCATTTCTTTCTTATCTAAGCAAGATATTTTGATTTAAAAACCATTGTTTTCTTTCTTCGAAAATTTTCCATAAAGAGGCTCTCCTCCCTTTGACGGTAATAGGAAGCTTCTATTGTAGGAGTTTGCAATGTCTTTTCCTTAAATAATAAATCCCTTTAATTATTTAAGGAAATGTTACTTCCATAGTTTGAAATTTAAATTAATGTAACCTTTCTTTTCATTAAAAGAGATTCTTACTAAATGAAACTTTTATATTAATTAGAGTAAATTCTTATTATCTAAAAGAAAGTTTTAACATTATTCAAATTATGAATTTATCCTTTATGAAAATCTATCATTATTTAAAATCAAAGACCCAAATAAAATCCTATTATATCCCTCTTTAGTGAAACTCTACCACTATAGATTTTACCATCCATTTAAATAAAGCTCCATTTATTATTTAATATGGATTTTACCATATAATTAAATAAAGTTCCATTATTATTTAATATAGATTTTACTTATCTAATTAAATAAAGCTCCATTATTATTTAATATAGATTTTCATGTACATATATATATATATAGGTTTTTTGTTAAACCTAGCAACATGTTAGTTTTACAAATTTCAAGAATTAAAAGGTAACTAAACTTAAGCACATTTTCCAAATTAGTGATGCAACAAGTTATGAAGTAAAACACAACTAATTATATGCAACAAGAAAAGAGAGAATATTTCCATCATCCCAATCACCTGTCTCGTCTAAAGAATTTACAATAGCTACAAGGCTATCAACTAAGGCTCAAGGTGGATGGGTTTGATGACTATACTGAAATTGTTAATGCATGTCTATATGAGGGTATCTATCCATGTTATCCTCAAGTTGCTTTACTCATCACTTTACCAACCTCAAGTACCCCATTTTTGATGGAATATTCTACCTCTTCCATCCATGAGTGTACTTGATCCTGCATTTTAATAATATGTCAGTAGTTTCATGTCCTTCCAAAAATCAAACTAAACATAGCACATATGTTCATTTTTACAAAACTAAGAATTAAAACATCATTAGTCAATACATAATTTTTCATGCCAAAAATTCTGCCAAGGAGGGTCATGACAACATCTTTACATTACATATTTGCACTCTTACATACAAGACACTTGTGCATTATTGCACATTCACACCTACATAAAATGGGACATATAACTCACATTCTAAAATATGGACTCAACCCTAATCTACTATTTACAAGTGTACCATAAAAGTACCATGGGGGTACATTAGCATGTACCAAATAAAGTACTATACCTTAACATAAATATGAATGATATGCAATTCAATGTGTGGTTGTGGGAGACATGGACATTGATGAACAAGAAAAGAGTTGACATATAAAAGTAGAGAATTGTATGAGAAGTGATGAATGAGAAAGTGCATGAAAATGTATGATCAAAAACTTGTCAGCATAGAAGTGTAGTCACAAATACAACAATAATGCATAGAGGAAAGAAATGTTGTTGGAGTTTTATCATTAGAATTGGAGTATGTGTGGAACACTTAGAAGAAGAGAATACTTAAGATATAAGGGAAAATACAATGATTGGTGGGACATGGTCTTGAAAAAAGAAATATACATAAGTGGATGATGTACAACAAGAAAACATGAATTAATTTGATGAGGATATTCTCACAAATGATGAAGAATGCACCAATGTGGAGAATGATAGAGAGGATCACATAGTATAATATGAGTCTAAGAAAGTGCTAAATCTAACAATGATACAAATATAGGGGAGTGTACATAGATGTGTAGAGTAAGGGAGTCAAGCACAAGGGAAATCATTAGGAATTGATTCCAAGAGACTAGATTTGATGATCTATACACATGAAGGAGATCACAAACTACAATTATAATAACAAGTGATCGATAATTATTTGCATGGGAGTAAGACTAGTTGTTAGATAAAAATTTGTTAATTGGAGAATAGTTTGTTAGATAATAATAATAATAATACCACATGTACAACTAATATCAAAAAAGAGTACTCAAATTTTATAGGATATGGGAAGGAGACTTCCAAATAACACATTGAAACATGTGAAATAATATGGAAATCTAACAATCTAATGAAGGAATTTGTATGGGTGTAGATATTTCCAATCATGTTGAATGGAGTCATTGTAGATTAGTACGTAAAAAGGGAACAACCATTCATTTTTTGAAATAATTTGAAATAAGAATTCAATAAATATTTCAAATTGCTTTGTGATTATACAAGGATTATTGGGGATATGTATGCCATGAAAATAAAAGAAAGATGAAAATATTGTTTCATACAACTATTGCTTGAAGGAGTTGAGCAGTAAGATAGAAGTAAAATAGGAGGATGGACTATATAAATGGTGGTTCATGAATTAAATTCTTTTGTGATACAAAAAATAAAATATGAAGGTAAAATCATTGAACCTTTGAAAGTGAACTAAAGATAATGGTGATAGGTAGAAGTGCAAGTCATGACAAAGATGATATAGAATTTGATAATGATAAGAATATAACAATGCAACCATCCAAGAAATGAGAAAACATATGGAAAAAATGATGAATTATATAGACCAAGAAGAAAAATAATAAGAAATACAACTAGTGTTTATATTGCAACACAAAACGATACACAAACACCAATTATCCAAAGGAAACATTGCAATATATGTGAAGTTAACAAACATATGATTGTTGATTTTTAATTCAACTTGAGAAGTGTGTAATACTAAGTATTTATAGCACATAAGGAATAAACACAATATAAATCCAACACTTTAGAGAGTGGACAAAATACAAGTGGTGCTTATGTAATAATTGCCAAGGATGAAGAAAAAAATATACAATTTGGCAATAAATTTGGTGGTGGTGATTAGAATAAGTTGTAATATGATTCAAATGATAAGTTGATCATTCAATTTAGAAGAGAGTGATGAAACTTTGTATGGATTTGTAGTAACACACCAATTATAGAAAGTAACAATAATATGGTAATAATGCATTGATGGTATGGTCTCAATAAGCACAAAGAGGTAAATTATTTGAAGAAGGCAAGTAGCAGTATCTTGCAAAATTTCAATCCCATTGATATTGAGAAGAAAAAGTTAGATAATAAGAGAGAAAAACATGTGTTTGTAGTCATATATGCATCAAAATAAATGAAGTTCACAAATCCTACCAAGAAGAATAAAAATGGTAGGAAGCCCATGCACAAGTAGAGGAAGAAATGGCAAATAACAAAAACAAAAATTTAAAAATAAAAGGAACTATTGGGAGGCAAAAATAATCCCAACACCCTAGGTGCTTCCGATCACCCCATGGATGTTATTCTCCATATTTAGATATTTTTTATGTCCTCTCCTCATTTGGGGCACCAATCCTAGGAATTTTGGGGAGTGTGGGATGTGATTTCTTTGGAAGACCTCCAAGATTTTTTAACAAGTCCAACTTCTTATCTAGGTATGATATTTGATGCTTTGTTAATTTCCTAAGCTAGCCTACTCTAATTGGTTCCTTGTTGAGGAAAAGAGTTAGGAGAGAAAACAATAAACAATTGAAAGAAAATGAAAGGAGATTAAATCTAATCTAATCTAGCTAGTATAGGCTAAGTGCGATGATGTACCAAAGTTGTACAGACTCTTTGTACCATGATGGATTTGATGAACACATGCATCTCAAATGATAATGCATAAGTAATATGGTCTCCCATAGCATGCATCATATAGAATACCCACACAAGAACCAAGACAAAAATACTAAGATAGTCACAAGTTCTTATATATATATATGTGTGTGTGTGTGTGTGTGTGTGTGTGTGTGTGTGTGTGTGTGTGTGTGTGTGTGTGTGTGTGTGTGTGTGTGTGTGTGTGTGTGTGTGTGTGTGTGTGGTGTTGTATGTATGTATGTATGTATATATTCCTAAATATGTACATGCCATAGAAAGAGGCTTGAAAATTAATCGACTAAAAAATGAAAGGCTAGAGCTAGGTCATGATACAAAAGAGAATGAAGGAAAAGCCCATACAAGGCTCAATACTAGGTATGGATATGGATAGTTTTCCATATTTACAATAAATAAGAAAGAGGTATTCATAAGAAGTGGATAGTTTCCCCCCAAAAATTTATACAAGAATTCAAAATTGCCTAGGTTGGTCAACACCAACAATGAAGGTTCTTGAGGCTTTAGGGATTTGTAGCCATAAATGCTCCTAGAATGGTAGCTTTAGAGGAATCTTGCCATGCCATTGAGATACCTTTTGTTGGAAATCCCTATGACTAGACCTCTTGGACTACCCTTCATTAATGCCCTATATTTGGTATTTCCCCTAGCATATCCTCCTTGTTGTTGCTTTAAATGCACTAGCTATCGCCTAGGGAACTACATCTCATTGTGGGATGCTAGGACTAGAATAATATCATCATCCCTTCCCTTGTATCCAGTCACTATGGGTTGGTTTGGTGGTTCTAATGGTGATTGATATTTGGCCTTCCCCATGCTCTTAATAGGTTCCTAGATTGAATACTATATTTACATGTTGCCTTTGGATTCATGGTTGTCACTTCTTGAATTTTTTTTCTTTTTCTCCCATATACTCATCTTCCACCATAGGTCACAGGGAGGCCTTTAGGGAGTCAAGAAGCCTAAAATTTTGAGGAAGATGTTATAGTTGAAAGACTTTTGATATGCTTTATTCTTTCTTATCCTTCATGTATTAAGCTCCTCTTAGGGGAGAGAAGGAGCTTACCTTGTTGTCTCCATACTTGGCCATCCTAGATATTCCTTTTTCTCATATAAGGAATGGAATCTAGTCCCCAAGATTCATTAGTGGTGTCAACTTGGAATCACATTGAGGATTGGAGAACATCTTTATTTGAGGAAAGGGACCAATATCATGACCTCTACATTCTAGGGAGTAATAAATACAATGAACATTGGTTGGGGCATGGTCCTGTTAAGCATGGATCCCATTTAGCCATCACCAAAAAATGCTCAAGGATTCCAAATATTAATAGAACCTACTTTAGCCACCATAGATACTAGTTCAGTAGGTCAACTAGATTACATATCACAGTGAGATTTAGGTTTAATGTTAGTCAATAGTATATACTCCTAATTGGTTGCACTCTAGATGGTCTTATAGCTTTAGCTGCTTCATAAATAATAGGATATTTAGGCCCCTTAATTTTAACTTTAGGTAGGTATCCTACTCAAAATTCTCTTTTGGGGCAGGATTTTCCTAGTGTAGTGAATTTTTGCTACAACTTTGGTGACTTATAGGGGAAATTTTGCTAGCAGGAGTCAAGAAACCCAGTGAAGTAACTTGTACATTAGGTGTAGAGTCTAAATGGGGGAAATCCTAAGGTCCTCATAGTAGTTATGGTTTTTAAGGAAGGATGATGTTGGAGGTGAATCTGCTTGATACTTTGTGGATACTGGAATAGGGAGTATCTCATTTATAGGCCTTATCACTTGGGTGGATCCTAAGGTTCATTCCTCATTTTATTGATCTATTTATGATATGTGGATATGGAAATACTTATTCCATTATGCATGGGCTATGGGGGACATCATCGTCCTTTGTGCCTCCTTCTACTTGAAATGTTGGTTGTTTTTATTTCAACCAAAATATCTCTATTACTAATCCTAGGAGAGATGATATACATACCTTGATCCCAACAACTTCATCCTTCTAACATGTGTAATACTAATCCTTCTAGTATGAGTTTTAACTTACTCATGTTCTAAAATAATTAGGTATCCTTGTAAAAATGATAATAATTTTTTTTGTATATGCAAAGGTCCAAGGGGTTATTGGGTCATCCTCTGTGTCAAATACCAAACCCATAATAATGTGGTTAAAGGTCCTACTAGAGGAAAATTCCTATAATTTTTTAGTTCATCTCTTCCTTCTTTGGGTTGGGTACATTTTTCCTTGGAGTTGGACCTTCTTATTTTTCTCCATTGGGTCTTCTATGATCAACTTTTATTTGTGCTCATACCAGGTCATTTTCTAGAGGGTGGCCTTAGCCTTAACATCCACCCTCTAGACCTTTTGATCCTACCTTGTCCTTTGATGTTCTTCTAGCTATAGGTCTATGTCCCATGGGATATAATTTTGGATGGGTACTAGGAGGTTGATTACTAGGCTAAGTATGTCACTTGGTTGTATGCATGCCATTATTTTTAATAAGGGGGAGGAGACAAGCATAGGATCCATAAGGTAGTTTTGGACTGATCATCCCCTCCATATCAAGGTTATGAGGAAAGGCCCTACTTTGGTTCATGTGAATGACTCTACCTCATACTTCACTTGATTTGGCATGGACTCCTTTAGGTTTTATTTTGGTGTGTATCCTAGTTATAATTGAGGCTTAAACCTCTCCTTTGTTGACTTGGAGACTTTTGGAGGAAACAAGGTATTAATGCTAGTGTCTACCAAAAGACTTGATGGTTTCTTTTCCCTAGGAGCTTTTGATAATTCTAGGTCCATTTTTCCTTTTAGAATTTGGTTATCCCCATAATTCATTGGGTGGTGCCCTATTGGTCCAGTCATTTACCATTTATACCTTAGTGCCTCTTCATGCAACAAAGACTTGCTCTAATAAGGTGATTTTTTAGGCTTGGATGGCTTGGTGGTAGGTAAAAAAACATCTATCTAGTGCTATGGGTATTTCTCTTACATTATTACTGGGGACCAAGAACTTTGCAAGGGATGAAAGCAAGAAATATTCCCAAAACTAGTTGTTGATCAAGGGTCTGATATCCCTAATAAAGATACACTTGTGATGGAAAATATGAGACACCCTAGTTTTTTATTACTTTTTTAAATTGCTCACTTTAGAGAGAGAATGGACCTTACTTCTCATATTCTCCATTTTTATCTCAAATATGGAAATTAGGACTAGATGGTATGGGGATGGAGGGATAACTAGATTTATGAGGGGTATGGCACAGGAGACAATGGGCTATGTGATTAGTAGGAAAGGGTATAGGTTTTGGGGAGATAGAGACCTTGGGGGTCTTTTAGGTAACCTACCTATATGTATAGGGTCATTTTCTACCTAGACAACTATTTTATAGGATGTTGGGAATGAATTCCCTCCTCAAATTTTGACTATCAAGTAATTATATAAATTAAATGACTTTATATTGAAAATGAATGTCATACCTAGGGGTCTAATCTCATCCAATATTCTATACCAGGTTTTACAGAGTTGGGCATTGAAAACATCGAGCTTGTTTGATGCTCATCAAGTGATATAACAACAAAGTTTTTTCTACTTTCTCTCAAATCTATCCAGTAACCAGGTGGTCAACTGGTCCCAATATTTTTTTGAATGTGTAGAGAGGGGCATGTACCATTCTCATTCTTTGCCTTTAAAAGGTGCTACTATAAGCATTAAGTCCAAATTGTGCACCATGTAAAGAGTTACCATATGATGTACGTGCTCTATTATGGTTATTGCATCTTCTTCAATGAATCCTAGTAGGGAATCTAAAGTTTCAAAAGTAATTGGATCCCATGTATCAAGTGGGATTAGGGGAACTAGGGGACTTTGGTTATTCGATGCTAGGATTATTTTTGTATTCAATTGCATGGTCATATTTTGATAAGGGGTATAAAATGAAGTGATGGTGCTTAGGTGCTATTATGAAAAGTCGATAAATAGACATTTCCATCAAGATCTTTACTGTAATCTCTCAAGTGGCACATGTTGGGATTGTTTTCTAGTGGAGCCACTAAATTTAATTATTTTTTAATGGAGTCACAAGGTGAATCTTTAAGATGCTTTAACAAGCAAAGGATTGATGCCTTTACAAGTACCTCAATCTAGCTTCTTATTAGGTGATAAAGCTAGATATACAAGTCCCATCAAGAATACTACTTTGAACAATTAGGGGCTAAAAATAACCCCTATCTCCTAAGTGCTTGTAACTACCTAATGGATGTGGTTCTTATCCATCCCTAAGTGTGTCTAGTGCTCACACCTCACTTAGGGGTCCAGTCTTGGGAAGTATAGGGAGTGTGGGATGTATATCCTTTGGAAAACCTCCAATATTTTTTACAAAGATCAACTCCTTGTCTAGGTGTTATGTTTGACATTTTTTTTATTTTCTAAGATAGCCTAGTCCAATTGGGTCCTTTTCAAGAAAAAAAGTTAGGAGTAAAATAGTAAACAACTAAAAGCAGATGAAAGGAAATTAAATCTAATCTAGTCTAACTAGCCTAAGTTAAGTGTAATGATGTGCCAAATGTCTAGAGACTCTTTGTACCACAATAGGTTTGATGAGCAGACACATATTAGCTAACAAAACACAAAGAACATGGTCTCCCATAACACACATCATATAGAACACCCACAAAAGAACTAGGATAAAAATAATAAGACAATCACAACATCTTATATGTAAATGCTTGAATACATACATGCTAGAGAAAGAGACTCAAAAACTAATTGGCTACAATGACACAAAATAAATGAAGGAAAATACCATATGAGGCCAGGTACTAGGCATGGGTGTGAATAAATTTCCATGTTTACAATGAAGAGGAAAGAGGTATTTATAGGAAGTGGATAATTTTCCTCCCAAAATTTGTGTAATAATTTAAAATTATTAAATTCAACATTGCATAGGTTGGTCAACATCAACAATGAAGGATCTTGAGTCCTTGAGTATTTATAGTCATAAATGCTTTTGGTAGGGTAAACTGATAGGAATCTTGCCATGCCATTGATCTACTTTATTCTTGAAATACCCATGATTAGACCTCTTGGATCACTCTTCATTAATATTCTAGATTTTTTGTTGCCCCTTGGGCTATCCTCTATGTTGTCACTTTGAATGTACCAAATTTTGACTAGGGAACTATGCCCAATTATGGGGTTCCAGGACCAAAACTAGATCACCATCCCTTCCCTCATGTTAAATCACCATGGGTAGACCTAGTGATTCTAATGGTTATTGGAATTTGGTCTTTCCCATGATATTAATAGGTTACTAGAGTGAATATTGTGTTTGTGTGCTGCCTTTGGAGTTATGGTTGCTACTTCTTGTGATTTTATTGTTTTGCTCCTAGAAACTCATATTCCACCAAGGATCATGGGAAGGCCTTTGTGTAGTCAACAAACCTAAAGTTTTGGGGAAGATGTTACAATTAAATGACTTTTGAGTTTCTTTATTATTCCCTAACCTTTAGGTTTTAATATTCTTTTAAGGGAGGGAAGGAGCTTACCTTTTTGTCACCATACTCGACCACCTTAGATATTCCTTTTCTTAATATGAGGGATGGGCCTTAGTCCCCATGATTCACTGGTGGTATCAACTTGGAATTGCACCAAGGATTGGGGAACATCTTCAATTGAGGAAAGGGACCAAACTCATGGCCTCTACTTTCTAGGGAGAAGGAAATACAATGAGCACTAGTCAGGGCATGGTCTTGATAAGCATAGGTACCCTTTATCCATAGCCAAAAAGAATCAAATAATTCAATTATTAATAGAACCTGCTTTAACTTTCATAAGGAAGAATTTTGATTCCTTGTTTTGGCTCTATTCTAGTGTGTCAACAAGATTACATAGCATGGGGAGATTTAGGTTCAATATTAGTCAATTATGGAGATTCATGCTTGGTTGCACTTTGGATGGTCTTGTAACTTCAATTGCTTCATAAATATTAGGGACTTTGGGTCACTTCATTTTAGCTTTACGTAGGTGTTCTAATAAAAATTACCTGTTGGGGTAGAATTTGCCTAGTGTAGTGAATTTTCACTATAGGAACCCATCATAATGTTGGAGGAGTTTGTTAGAAAAATAATTGGTATTGTAGGTGCTCAATTTAAGTGTTTTAATCAAAATTTCCAACTTACTTTGTGCAGTGCTAAAGCTCTATATGATGGCTAGAGAGTTGATGCATAAGAAGGAGATTTTGTATCATCCTATTGTAGTAAGACAAATTAAAAATATCAATTAATAAACCTAATGGTTTTGATGATAGATGCTGAGAATAAGCCTACACTGATCCACATTGAGTTGTTTGGGCATAAAATAATGTAATTAATTATTGATGGAGGTTCTAATATAAATGTATTGCTCAAAATATGGGGAAGGACTTGGCAGAATCATTTTTGTGATTGCACAACTTTTGATTATATGGAGTAGACCAATATGACATTGAGATGAAAGGCATACTAACTACATAGAAAGTGAAAATCATAAAAATATATTCATACTAGTTATTTTTGTAATCATTATGTAAAAAATAACCTATGATGCATTGTTGGGACATGGATGGTTATGTAAATAAAAGTAGATCAAAATTGGGAGAAGGACCATTTTATATTCAAGAAAGGCCATAACACGTATGTGATCAATTTGATAAATTATCCCATTAATGAGAAGTTGACATCCTTAAATGAATATGGCAAGTACTCATAAAATGAAGGAGATAAGATAGGTGGGATAATGTCAAATTAAGGAGTGCTATAATTGGATAAGTACATAGAGGATAAAGAGTATTTGAACAATGAGTTACTTCATTGGTAGATAAAATACTATGAATTCTTCCAACCCACATGGCTATGCATCAATGTAGAGGAGGAATAACAATATGAAGAAGTGCATAGTACTTACAAATTTGGTGAATGGAATCACACATATAAGCCTACCAAACACATAAAAATCAAATAAGAGGAAGAAAAAATGCTATTCCCCTTGAATTTTATAGAGTATAGTGTTGACAATGTAGAGATTGTTGAAAATTTGATACATTTCTTTGATGTGGTTAAGGCAACAGAAGATCCTCACACTATTAAGTATGAAGTCCTAAATATGGTGTAGATAAACCTTTATAATAAGGATGAAGAGAAACTAATTTACCATGGGGATGATTGGGATCCAATATAAAAGCATCAACTTTTAAAATCTTCATGCATGTACCACCTCCATTTGAGACCAATGATGTTGGTGTTAGAGTATATTACATCATTTGGGTCATACAAATGTACCACCTTTGGTACATATCTAGAGTAGGATTTTAGTTTAGATTAAAGTTAGTTAGTTACTTCAATTATTATAATAAATGCACAAGTGTCAATGTTCAATTTGTAAATGTGCATGTATTCCACATGTACATGAGTCCTATGTAGAGTAAAGGCCAATCAATCTATCTTTCTATATAAATGCCTCATAGGTGTAGTAAATGGAAGAAGAGATAGGGAGATTGATACCATTTGTATACTGTGTATAGTAGATGTAGTATGGTACAATGTAGTTCTTTCATATACTTGCATGAGTGTTCATGTCCTCCATTATATAGAATTGTACTATTTTTATCATTCTCATTAATGGCATATTTATGAGTTATTTACAAATGTTCATTTATTTATTTTCCTACACATTATTGTGCCATTATATTTATAGTAATCTTAGATTAGTTATACTTCATCTTATGGTTGTACTATCTCCCATAAAAAGCTAATAGTGGTATTAGAGCACATGGTAGATCACATAGGAAATAGGGAGAGCCACAAGTGAGACTGAGAGAAATCCAAAAATATCATTTAAAAATTTTCCAAGATTACATTTGGCTAGAGGCTCTCCACAGAGTTGTATAAAAACTCGTGAAGACTAGAACTCACCATTCATTCCACTAGATTGAAAATCAACCAATGAAGGTTATTATCTCTAGAATTATAAATTCTTCCATTCCAATTTCTAACATCGTGTTGCAAGAAAAGGAGATTCAAAAAAAAGGTTGGGAAGCTTCCTACAAGAGAGCTAGGAAGAATATCTTCTTAGAATCATTCCAGCACATGCAACAACAAGTAGAAGATTTAATATTTCAAAGACCTAGAAAAAGATCCCATTACAAGAGCTGCAAACCTGTAGATTGCATAAGTGAATAAAAGTCTATAGTAGCCTCATTGCAAAATCAAGGAATAAGAAACTTCATAGAGGAGTCAAGGAGGAGATAGGATATTGGTGATCTTCATTCAAGATCAAAACCTATAGAGTTTAAAAGTAGAAAATGCCATATGAGCCTTGTTACAAACTCAAGGGAGAGAATAAGACTCCAATTAAGAGTCCCAATGAAGATAGGAGATTGGTGATCTCTAGTGCAAATTGAATACTTCACCCTAAAGAAGTTGAAGAGACCCTTAGAAGGTCTAGTTACAACTCTCGGTTCTGGAATATTGGAGTTTGGTGATCTCCATTAAATACTATAGTTTGAAAAATAGAAGAAGGACTAACAAGGTCCTATTCCAAAATCTAGAAGCAAAAAATTTTAGAGATCCAAGAAGACCTCATTACCAAAACTTCCTTAGTAGAAGGTTGAAGGAAAGGCATCATTTGGAAGACTATAATATCTATGATATTGAAGACCACGGTGAGGTATCAAAGAGAAATAAGGATGCTTGGTGAGCCTTATTAAAGGAGATTAGAAGATCATTAACGAAGTTCTTAGAAGAACTCATTAGAGAAATTTTCTACCAAGGATAAGTTCTTGATAGTAAATAACTTGGGATAATTGTTGCCATATGACAACAAGCCCAAGAGAGAAATATTTTACAAGGAATTAGCCAAAATTCATAATACCTCAAGACTTCTAGATTCTTGAGAAGAGGACCTAGATCGAAGTTAGAGTTTGACAAAGAGAAAGGAGTCAAACATTACTACCAAACTAGATAGGTTTGAATATTACCTTTGAAGGCTAAAAGTCTCATTCAAAGATAGGGGCTTACTGAATCTACAACAAAATATTTAAAGGGTCCTTGAAGTTAAATTCAATTGTGATTTGGGGGATCTCCCCACCAAATTTATGAGTTTCAATAAAAGAATTTTAGTGCAAAAATTGATTGTGAAAGGGTAGCAATTAAGACAACATTACTAGCTACAAAACTTTAGGAGTTTCAAAGTTTATCCTAAAGGCTAATAGAAGACACCTACTACATATTAAAATTTAGCAATATAGAGGAGTTACTAATCTACAAATTGATGATTTAAGGAGTTGTTTAGGACACAAGAATATTTGTATATTCATCTAGTAAAAGGGTAGCAATAAGGTGAATCTAATCACTTGTCATCCTTCATCTAAAGTGATAATTACGGTAAGCTACTTGGATGCTAATAGGTTCATTAGTTGAACTATAATTTGCGCTATTACTCAGTTCTATTAAGCACCATTTTAATTCTTTAGAA